>PVKS010013815.1:0-49853 GCA_004027875.1 Aplodontia rufa | reverse complement strand
TTATCAAGGCACCTCCCAAACTTCTCTTCCTGGCTCTAATCTTCCTGGCTCTAACTGTCCTGGTTCTAATCTTCCTGGCTCTAATCATCCCAGCTCTAACCTTCCAGGCTCTAACTTTCCCACAGGCACAAACATATACCCAATGACCTACTTTCACCACTGTCCTTAGGGCAGAGAACCAATCAGCATCTGCCCTCTGCTCCTAACTATCCCAACCCACATGAAAATCCCCTATAAATGCTCTTGTACACCTGCAATAAGTGGGAACCCATCTCCGACGATTGGTTTTGGTCTCGGTGCGCCGGATTATTCCTTTCAGGCCACTGAAATTAGATCTCTAGCCTATGCTTAGCATTTATCTTAAATTAGAATGTATTTGTTATTTGGTTAATATCTGTCTCTTGCCCTGGTCAGTTGAGCTCCTTCAGGCTAGAGCCCACAGACTATGATGTGTTTTTTTCAAAACATTATTCAAAATGTTCACTTCCTTGTCCTGTTACACATCCCACCCTCTTGAAGTCAGGTGTGGTCATGTCACTTTCTTTGGCCAATGAAATGTGAATATAAATTATATGTGCAATTTCTGAACAGAAACTTGAGAGGTCCTCTAGGTGTATCTACCACAATGTCTGCTTAGGGAAAGGGGGAATTAGAAGGCAGATGCTATGGGTTGCTTTTAATTCAGAAATTTATTTGTTGAACAATCAAACAAGCTTTTAACAAAATAATATATATACATTATATATATTCTGAAAATTAGATTTACCCTCAAGAGCCCTCCCCCAATTACCCACCTTTATCCCTCCCCCGCCTCCTTCCCAATACAACTCTACAAATGCCTTGGGTTATATGTAACTACATCTTTTCAGGATTTAAAACATGATAATAGACCTCCTTTCTCAAGAAAAAGAAATTGAGGTGAACTTTCCATCACATTGAATTAACCATTGCAAAGTGACTACCTGTATGGCACTGAGTACATTTATGAATTGTTTTGTCCATTTGTGACTCAGGACAATGTGAGCCTCCCTGTTGGAACCAAGTGTCATAGACTATGGGAATGGAAACTAATGAGAAATGCCCCTGCTTGGGGGATTATACCAGTTGGAGTTTAAGACTTTTGACACCCCCATCTGGTAAAGAAGGAGAGAGGCAGGAATTCCTGATTTTTTCCAAAAGTGATTTGGATACAAAGACAACTATAAAATAAAATTAGAAAGAAGTCATGTTATACAAGAATAGGGTTTCTTTTGAAATAGCAGTAATTGAGGAAGGTAGGAATAACCAACTGTTAAAGCTCTAGTTTTTAGAGTTTTTCCAGTGGATTGCAGAGATTTGAAATGATAGATCAATTCCTTTTCATACGCTCTTCGCCCAGGTGAAGAAGAAGTGAGAAAAGTCGTGAGAAGACAGAAGGGATGTGGAGGTGGGGATCATGTGTGCTGCCAAGCTCTGAGCTTCAACTCCTAACTCATTCTGTCAGGACTAAACTGCTTCCATCTAAAGAATAATGATGTTAGGGAAATTTTCCCAATTGAGATAGTTTTTTCCTGAAATAAAGAACAAAGACACTATCAACCCTTTAATCAAAATTTGGAGGAGATCACAGCTTGAAGTCTAACCAAATTAATATAAATGACTGCCTAGACATATTTAAGTTCTGTTTGGTTTAAAAAATATGCCCAGTTGGCTGGATCAGGAGCTCAGTGGTTATGGCGGTTGCACGCACCAGGATGCAGGTTCAAACCCCAGCACCACATACACAATAAAGTGTCAGAGCAACAAAAGCCATATGAAAAACTAAATAAAATTGATTCTCTTTCTCTCTTACTGTCCCCTCTTTCTTTAAAAAAAAATGTCCAGTGACTGTATCAATAGAGATTTATGATTAGAAGTAAACTTGAAGAACATCTGTTTCAATTTATTTCATTTTGTAGATAAGGACACTGATAACCTCTGATCTCACCCAACAGAAATATGTTTAATCCTAAGAAAATAGATGTTACGGGGAACACACTCCTGTGGATCTTCATGAGTGTGATTTCCTTCTATTTAAACATGACTGCACCATCCTTCCTCTCCCCTCCCCATCTTTTTCTTCTACTGGACTTCCTTTAGTTCTTCAATTAATTTGTATTTGAATGGTCCTTTATATAATTTTATCCCTCTTTCCCCTTTTCCTTGTTTTTTACTCTAGCTTCCACAAATAAGAGAAAACACATAACTTTTGAGTTTCTGAGTTTGGCTAATTTCACTTAACATGATATTCTCCATTTCCATCCATTTGCCAGGCAATGCCACAATTTCAAATTTAATGCACCAATAAAAAAAATGTGAAAAAATAATTGGAAGCTAATCCATTAATATAAATTAGCACTTCAGCCAGTTAAAAGAGGGAAGATAAGAGAGAAATATGGTTACATGCAATGTCCACTCCTTACCTCATGAGTTTTATAAATCATATTTGATCTTTGAAACGGAAGTTGTAACACCATCTGACATTCAAGAAAATGATATTTAATAGTGGGAAGGTAAAGGAACCCAAATAGAAGCAAGGTTTCCACGTTTTACTTGAAATGACAAAGTGTGAGTCACGTGGATACAAAGAGAGAGATAAGCAGAAAGGTCAAAGACGTCAGAGAAGGGAGGTTGCACTGAAGGAAGCACAGGGCAAATGGGGAGATGTCAGCTTTGTAAAATTCCCTATATCTTACTGTTTCTACCCCTCTCAAAACCATGCATGTGCATGGCACAGACTGACATTCCCCCATACTACATGATCGTTATGTGATCCCTAGGATCCTCCTCTCCCTCTTTCATCTTCTGTTTCTTGAACAAGGTTTTTTTTTTTGTTTTGTTTTGTTTTTGCAAAACATCAGTTGGATTAAAACCTGTGGCTTCACTTTTTTCCCCTGTAAGAGCTTAGTATCCAGGGTCTATCCCTAAGCCTCCTCTTATCAGTACCCTTAGTTTCTCAATCCTTCATTTTTCTACTCTGCTAATTTCCTACCCTGGATGAGTCATTGAATTGAGTCAATGAATTATCATTCATTGGTATACCATGGCTGAAAATATTTACTTAATAGAGTGAATTGATACCACTACCCTTTTTTTTAAAGAGAGAGGGAGAGAGAGAGAGAGAGAGAATCAATTTTATTTAGTTTTTTACATGGTTTTCATTGCTCTGAGACTTTGTTGTATATACGGTGCTGGGGTTTGAACTCGTGTACTTGTGCATACTGGGCAAGCGCAGTAACCGCCAAGACAATGCTCCAGCCCACCACTACCCTTTTATAGCATCTGTTCTCAGACACTATAACATTTTACCCTTTCATGATCCCTCCCCTCTACCATTCCCAGGAAATTATATTCCAAACCCACACTGCTTTTTCAGGTTATTTATCACTTACATCAGAAAAATAAAAACTTGGGAGATTACTTTTCAAAAATTTTGCTCCTTACACAATCCCAAACACGCTCATATCTTCATCTGTTAAGGACAAGGTGTCCCATCTGCCATTTGTGATTCCAACCCCATTTCCTTCCTTCTCTTAGATTTTCTAACTATGCCTCTTTGTTTAAGACTCTCCAACTTCTTTCTCTCCAAAGTTTCATTCATTTTGTACAAGAATGTCTGAAAAATAAAGCAAATCTTTCACATCATCCCATGTAGCCATGTAGCAATTGATCCATTAACAGCAAGGCTTCTTGAAAGAATAGTTCATGCTCTCCTCTCCTTCCTCATTATCGTGTCTCACCTATGGCTTCAAGAAACAAACTATACAACTAAATGTTCCCCAAACAGATATGGTATCATTGATTCACATAAGAAGCAAAGAGATAGGTGACCTCCAGATTGGTTCAGTGCACAGTAATATCTTTGAGAATGTAGGCTCTTTCTTTCCCTTTACTGGCCCATCCTCAGGCTCTTTATTCAAGAGTACCTTTCAAGTTCGCAAGGTGGCCACCACAATCCTAAGGATTGCATTTTCATACAACTACTTCCAAGGACAAGAACAGGAGATGAGGAAGAGGACTTAAACATTGCTCCACTTTTTTTTTCATCAGGATCAATTGGTCAGATCTGAGCCACAAGGCCACCCTTTCTAACAAGAGAAACCAGGAAAGCATTTTCAGCCTCTGTTCCCAGAGGCAGACCCTACAAACAGGGAAAAACAAAGATAATGTTCCTTAATGAGGTCATCAACAGAACTGGCTACACTCCCTTGCCTCCGCTTTCACATCATCCTATTCTGATGTCTCTGTATCTCAGTGCCCTGTCTCTCTTGGTCTTCTAGGTCATTATTTTCTCTACTTGTGTAATAACGGTTGATAATGCATCATTGTTAGGCCCTTACCCCTATTCTCTTGCCTTCTATGAGTCTGTCATCCTTTTGGACTTATAGGTGTGCTTGAAAAATGGAAGAAATTATTTTTTAAATGCTTAAATCTGGCTCTCTCTGCTTCCTGGCTGTCACGTCATGAGCTACTTTCCTATCCCACACATTTCTGCCATGATACTTTGGCCTAAATCATGTTGTTTTAGTCAGGTACTTTGGTCACAGCGATGCAAAAGCTTACTGAAACAGAAACTGGTACTAAGAAGAACTGGTTCATAAGCCTTTGAAGTTGGATTACAGGGGGTGAATTTTTAAAAGTTTAGAGATGCAAGCTAGGAAATCTTTAGAATTTTGTAGGCAGAACTTAATTAGTGATTCTAGTGGGAGCTCAGAAGACAAGAATTCTTATAGGATGTTGGACAGTAAAAACCTGGCTAATGAGGTTTCAGAGGAAGAGGAGACTCTCTACAGGAAATTGGACTAGAGGCCATTCCTGTTACATTCTGCCGAAGAAATTGTGTACATCTTGCTCATTTCCTGAGACTTTCTATGAGGATGAATTTAAAGATGATGTACCAATTAATCCGATGGAGAAAATTTCAAGGCAGCACAGAATTCAGGCAGTGAATTACTGGTGAATTACTGGTGGCTTTAGTCTAGTTTACTGTGATAATCAGGAGAAGAAAGATTTGAAAAACTAGAAGTTTGGTCACAAAACTATGAGTAAAACTGGGGCTAAAGAAGTTGCGGTAACAAATACATTGCAGTCACTGAGGAGATGCTAAATACTCTGTACAGAGATAATAGGAAAGTTGGGTTGAGGGCCTCTCAGTAATTGTCCATAATGAGCTGAGGTCACTCTCTCTCTGTTTCCTGGTTGTCATGTCCTCAGCTGCTTTCATCTGGCACACCCTTGTGCCGTGATGCTATCCTTACCTTGGACCCATAGCTATGGAGTCGTCAACCATGAATTGAACTTCTGAAGTTTTGAGCCAAAATAAATTTTCCTTCTCTAAAAAAAATAATGCACAAACCCACAACATTTAGGTGGATGAGTGATTGATTGATTGATTGATTTCTTCCTTCTTTTCATTCTTTTTTTCTGATTGATGAGAACCAGAAGGGCTTAGGAGGGCAAGTATTTCCTTAGGATTTTTTAAAATTTAATTTTATTGGCGCATTATAATTATATATAATAATGGGCTTCATTGTTACATATTTGTGCATGGATATAACATAATCTGGCCAATTTTATTCCCTGGTACCTTCCTTTTCCCTCCCTTGCTCCTTGTCCCTGGTCCTCTTCCTCTACTTTACTGTTCTCCCTTCTGTTTACATGTGATCCTCCCTTTTTGCCCTCCTTTTTTTCTTTCTAGTTTCCATATGCACATGTGAGAGAAAACATGTGACCCTTGACTATGTGTGTCTGACTTATTTTGTTTAACACAATGCTCTCAGGGGAACTCTCTCATCCACTTTTAATAAAGCAACCATAATTCTGATACCAAAACCCAACAAAGATACATCAAAAAAAGAAAACTGCAGACCAATATCCCTGATGAACCTGGACGAAAAAAATCCTTAATAAAGTCCTAGCAAACCGTATACAAAAACTTATCAAGAAGATAATAAATCATGATCAAGTGGGTTTCATCCCAGGTTTTTTTATTATTTTTTATTTTTGAACAACCTTACAAGATTTTAACAAAATAATATAAAATGTGTATATATTCTGGATATTGCAATTACCCCCAGGAGTGCCCCCCAATTACCCTCCCTTATCCCACCCTTCCCCTTCCCACTATATCTCTAAAAAAAGTATTAGGTTGTAAAGCATTACATCTTATCTGGGTTTAACACATGCTAATAGACCAGGTTGGTTCAACAAACGGAAAACAATTAACATAATTCACCACTTAAACAGAATCAAGGACAAAAACCAAATGATCATCTCAATGGATGCAGAAAAGGCCTTTGATAAAATCCAGCACCCTTTTATGCTCAAAACTCTAAAGAAGATAGGGATCAAAGGAACATTTCTGAACTATGTAAAGGCTATATATGCTAAACCCTCAGCTAGTATAATACTAAACGGAGAAAAACTGAAAGCATTTCCACTAAAATCAGGAATAAGACAAGGCTGTCCACTCTCACCACTTTTATTGAATATTGTTTTTGAGACCCTAGCTGGAGCAATTAGGCAAGAGAAGGAATCCAAAAGGGTAAGAATAGGAAGAGAGGAAGTCAAACTATCCCTTTTTGCTGATGATATGATCCCATATGTGGAAGATCCAAAAAAACTCCATCAGTAAACTGCTTGAACTTATAAACAGATTTAGCAAAGTGGCAAGCTACAAGATCAACACCCATAAATCAATAGCTTTCCTATACACTAATAATAATAGGACTAATGAAGAAATCAGGGAATCAGTTCCATTCACAGTATCTTCGAAAAGAATAAAATATTTGGGAATTAACCTTACAAGGGAACTCAAAGATCTCTACAATGAAAATTATCAGTCATTGAAGAATGAAATCCAACATGACCTAAGAAGATGGAAAGATGTCCCATGCTCTTGATTAGGCAGAATTAATATAATAAAAATGGCCATTCTACCAAAAGCTCTATATAGATTTAATGCAATCCCTATTAAGATATCTATGTCATTCTTTACAGACATAGAAAAAACAATTCTCAAATTCACTTGGAGCAATAAGAAACCTAGAATTGCCAAAATATTACTAAGCAAGAAAGATGAATCAGGTGGTTTTATCATACCAGATCTAAAACTATACTATAGAGCTGTAGTAACAAAGACAGCATGGTACTGGTATCAAGATAGGAAAGAAGACCAATGGAATAGAATAGAAGACCCTGAAACAAACACTCAAATCTTTAAACATCTGATTTTTGACAAAAGGGGGACAAAATATTACATGAAGGAGAGACAGCCTTTTCAACAAATGGTGTTGGACAAACTGGACATCCACTTGCAGAAAGTTGAAATTAGACCCATATCTTTCTCCTTGCATGAGAATAAAATCAAAATAGATCAAGGAGCTAGGAATTAAACCAGCTGCCTTAAAACTGATGAAAGACAAATTAGGTCCAACACTTCAGCATCTGGAAGTAGGCAAAGACTTTCTCAACATGACTCCTAAAGTGAAGGAAGTAAAGTCAAAAATCAGTGATTGGGATGCCATAAAGCTAATGCTTTTGCACTGTAAGGAAATAATCAAGAGTTAAGAAGTTTCCTACAGAATTGGAGAGAATCATGGGCTGTGATTCCTCTGACAGGAGCCTCATATCCAGAATCTATAAAATCCTCAAAAATGTCAACTACAAAAACACAAACAACCCAATCAATAAATGGGCCAAAGAGCTAAATAGAAACTTCTCAACAGAGGACATTGATCAAGCCAATGAATACATGAGAAAGTGTTCTAAATCACTAGTAATCAGAGAAATGCAAATGAAAACTAAAATTTCATCTCACGCCAGTCAGATTGGCAAAAATGAAGAAAATAAACAATAATAGATGCTGGAGGGGTTGTGGAGAGATAGGCACACTAACACACTGTTGGTGGAACTGGTACAGCCCCTCTGGAAAGCAGTGTGGAGAATCCTCAAAAAACTAGGGATGACAATCGATAAATGGGCTAAAGAACTTCAAAGAAACCTCTCCAGTGGAAGTTCAGAAAGCCCATAAATATATGAGAAAATGCTCTACATCGTTAGCTTTAAGGGAAATGCAAATCAAAACTTCAATGAGATACCACCTCACTCCTGTTAGAGTGGCAAAAATGAAAAATACAAACAACGACAGATGCTAGAGGGGCTGTGGGAAAAGAGGAACTCTACTACACTGCTGGTGGGACTGCAAACTGGTTCAGCCACTATGGAAAGCAGTGTGGAGAATCCTCAAAAAATTAAGGATGGAACCACCTTATGACCCAGCTAACCCACTCCTGGGAATTTTCCCAAAAGATTTAGAATCAGCTTATTATAGTGATGTGGCTTCATCAATGTTTATAGCAGCTCAATTTACTATAGCTAGATTATGGAACCAACCCAGATGCCCTTCACTTGATGAGTGGATACAAAAGCTTTGGTTCATATATACTATGGAATACTACTCGGCCATCAGAGAGGACGATATTATAGCTTTCGAAATCAAATGGATGGAGAGGGACAGAATTATGCTTAGTGAAGTCTCCCAAGCTCAGAGACTAAAGGGCCGAATGGTTTCTCTCATCTGTTGATACTAGAATTTATGTTGAAGCAGGCTAGAATTTATGTTGAAGCAGGTTTTGTTAGGCTAACCTAACAAAACCTCAAACTGAATGACTTTCAGTGCAACAGGGGGAAACCTCCCTAGGATACTTGGAGGTGTAGGGAAGGGGATGGGGAGGGGGGAGTGTATATGAAGAACTCATAGCAGTCTGGTGATTGGGAAGATGGGGGAAACATCCCAGAAGCCGATGTCATTCCTCCACTAGATACCCATTTAACACATGAGTTCTTCTGGGGGAAACTGCAACAGATGAAACCCATAGTAGTTTATCTATGCATTGGCATTACCCCTGGATAACAAAGTTTATACACATTGATTGCTACTGTTTTGACAATGTTTCCCCCTCATCTGTATCCTGTATCGCTATATACTTCTAATAAATTTGAAAAAAAAAAACTAGGGATGAACCCACCATATGTCCCTGCTATTCCTCTCTTGGGTATTTTTCCAGAGGATTTAGAATCAGCACACTACAGTGACACAGTGAAATAGATGTTCATAGAAGCTCAATTAACAATAGCTCAATTATGGAAACAACTCACATGTCCCTCACTGGATGAATGGATCCAAAAACTGTGGTACATATATACCATGGAGTTTTATTCAGCAATTAAAAACAATGATATTGCAGACTTTAAAGGTAAATGGATGGATATGGAAGAAATTATGCTGAGTGAAATAAGCATAACCCAGAGACCCAAGGGTCAAATGTCTTCACTCATCTGTGGAGGCTAGAGCTAGACTCTGGCCATTGAGATAGGAGGTCTATTATCATGTTTTAAATCCAAATAAGGTGTAATGTCATACAACTTATGGCATTTATAGAGATTTATTGGGAAGGGGAGAAGGGATGATGGTGAGTAATTGGGGGGGCTCTTGGGGATAAACTTAATTTTCAGAATTTATATATATATTATTTCATTAGAAGCTTGTTTGATTGTTCAACAAATACATTTCTGAATAAAAGAATAAAAAAACCAATGCTCTCAAGTTCCATCCATTTTCCTATAAATAACATGGTTTTGTTTTTCTTCATGGCTGAACAAAATTCCATTGTGTGTATATATGTCACATTTTCCTTATCCATTCATCTGTTGACAGACACCTAGGCTGGTTCCATAATTTGGCTATTGTGAATTGCATTGCTATAAACATGGGTATACTTGTATTGCTATAGCATGCTAACTCTATGAATTCTTTTTTATAAATACCAAGGGTGGTATAGGTGGGAGGTGGTCGTGTAATTTAAAGACATTTAAAACCCCTAAAGCCCATCCATCAATCACTTTAGAGTTCCTGGATCCATGCTTTGAAAGTCCCTGCTCCAAGCATTCTCACTTTATATTTCAATTATGTCATGTTTTCAACTACACACAATGGTCCCTACATGTGTAGGAATACTTTATACCTCTCTCTTGACTCCAAATTCATAATTTCAACTGTCTGGTAAAATCTCTTTCAATATTTGTTACAGATGTCTCCTATAGTATCAATATTCATGAGGAATATTGGTCTGTAGTTTTCTTTTTTTGATGTGTCTTTGTTGGGTTTTGGTATCAGAGTTATAATTGCTTCATAAAAAGTGTTTGGGAGAGTTCCCTATTTTTCAATTTCTTGGAATAGCTTCATAAGAAGAGGTGTTAGCTCTTCAAAGGTGTGGTGAAACACCACAGAGAATCAATCAGGTCCTGAGCTCTTCTTCTTTGGAAGACTTTTTTTTTTTTTTAGAAAGAGAGAAATAACTTTATTTAGTTTTTCACATGGTCTTAGTTGCTCCAACACTTAGTTGTGTACGTGGTGCTGGGGTTTGAACCCAGGTCCTCGTGCTTGCCAGGCAAGCACCTTAAGCGCCAAAACCGCTGAGCCACCACTCCAGCCCCTCTTTGGAAGACTTTATATTGCTATATGGATTTTGGTGCCTGTTATTGGGCTGTTTAGGATTCCAATTTCATTCTGTGTCAATTTGAGATGTTGTATGTGTCTAGAAATTTGTCCATGTCATCCAGATTATCTGATCTAGAGGAGTATAGTTTTTAAAAATATGTTCTCATAATCTGTTTGATTTCAAGGGAGTCAGTGGTGATCACCCCCTTTTCATTGGTGATTTTGTTGATTTGCTTTCATTCTCTCCTTTTAGTTAGATTAGCTAGGGATCTGTCAATTTTTATTTATTTATTTATCTGTTTATTTTTTAAAGAATCAGCTCTTTGTTTCATCAATTCTTTTTATTATTATTTTTGTTCTCAATTTCATTGATTTCAGCTTTGATCTTAATTATTTCCTGTCTTCTGCTGGCTTTGGGATTAGACTGTTCTTCCTTTTGTAGAGATTTGAGTTGGATCATAAGCTTATTTGTTAGGAATCTCTCCTGATTCTTAATGTGGACACTCAATGCAATGAATTTTCCCCTTAAAAATGCATTCATGCTGTCCCAGAGGTTGCTATATGTAGTGTCTTCATTCTCATTCTCTTTCAAGAATTCCTTAATTACTGTTCTCATGTCTTCTTGAATCCATTCTTCATTTAATAGGGTGTTATTCAATCTCCACATATATATGTGTCTTTTGTGCCATGTTTTTGCTATTAATTATTAGGGTCATGGCATCATGATCTGATAGGATACATGGAATAATATCTAATTTTTATATTTGCTGAGATTTCCTTTGTGAACTAGTGAATATGATCTATTTTGGAGAAGGATCCATGTGCTGCTGAGAAGAAGGTACACTCTGCCAATTTGGGGTGGAATATTCTGTAGACGTCTGTTAAGTCTGTTTGATTTATGGTGTTGTTTACACTGGAAATCTCTTTTTGTTGTTGTTGTTGTTGTTGTTGTTATTGCTGTTGTGTTGTTGTTATTTTGCTTTGATGATCTGTCTATTGGTGATAGAGGAATGTTAAAGTCTCCCGGTACTATTGTGCTGAGGTTCACAAGTGGTTTTATATCTTGGAGTCATTTTTCCACATTGTTGGGAGAATTGGCGTTTGGAGAGTATATATTTACTATGGTTATTTCTTCCTGTTGCATTTTTCCCTTTACTAGGATGTAGTGGCCTTCTTTATCTCTTTTGATTAATTTATGTTTGAAATCCACTTTTTTAAACATAAGAATTGCAACTCCAGCTTGCTTTATTGTGCCATATGCCTGGTAGAATTTTTTCCATACTTTCACCCTTAATCTGTGCATGTCATTGGCTGTAAGGTAGGTTTCTTGTAAGCAGCATATTGTTGGATTTTGTTTTTTGCTCCAATGTGCTAGTCTGTGTTTTTTGATTGGAGCATTGAGACCATTCACATTCAATGTTAGAATTGTTATATGGTTGTGGTTCATATTCCTTGTGTTTTATTAGTAAGTTCTGTGCTGTCTTAGTTGTGTAATGATAGCATGTACCTTTACTGAATTTCCTCTGTGGGTTTTGAGGAATGTTGGCTTGTTCTTCTATCTGGAGTTTATCTTTGAAGATTCTTTGTAATACTGGCTTTCTGTACACTATGTTGCAAGTTTGTTCTTATCATGAAAAGTTCTTATTTCCCCCTTAAATTTGAAGCTGAATTTTGCTGGGTATAGTATTCTTGGCTGCATGTTGTGTTCATTCAGGCATTGAAATATCTTCTCACTTCTTTGAACTGAAAAGTCAGATGCTATTCTGATTGGTTTGCCTCTGAATGTGACTTGGCGTTTCTCCCTTGCCACTTTCAATATTCTTTCTTTGACTTCCCTGTTGTACATTTTGAATATGATGTGTCTTGGTGAGCTTCTCATTTGATTAGGCCTATTGGGTGTCTTATAAAGCTTCCTGGATGAGCATATCTGACTCTATATTTATAAGAGTTTTTTTTCTTTAGCAATTTCCTTGAGAATGTTCTTTATCCTATTTGTTTGTGTTTCAATTTCTTCCTATATCCTAATTACTCTTAGATTATTTCTTTTCATTTCATCCCATTTTTAAAATTCTGTTAATGTTCTGTGAGTTTTTATTTCTTTTTTGTTATCTGTGAACTCTAGCTTGCTCACCCTGTCCTCATTATCAAAAGTTCTTTCTTCAAGAGCTGAGGTTCTGTTTTCTATAGAAGTTAGTCTATTATTAAATTCTTCCATGGTTCCTCTCATGTCATGGACTGTAGATTTTACCTCATTACTTCCTTTTTGAGTAAGTCTATTTCTTTAATAATAGAATTTTTCATCTCTTGAGTTTTCTCACTTAGTCCCTTCAATATATCTTCTTTTAGCTCATTGTTCCTTTTAGTAATCAGATGATCATTGATAATATTTTCAAGGTTTGCATCTCCATCCCTATCCATGGCATCCTTTTTAGGGGAGTTATGAGTTTGAGGTGAACCTCTCCTTGTTTGATTCTTCATTTTTGAAGAGCTTCTTCTGGATCTCTGAATTGAGATTTCCTGAGTTCTCCAGGTGGTTTTTCCTTGCAAGTCAAAGGGTCAGATAGCCACAAACTCTTTGATGATCACCTTCTTCCAGATGCTGTTTCTGCCTGGGTCCTCATGTTGCTCTACCTTTTGGTTCTAGGCTCAAGGTTGCAAATCTGAACCTACCAGAATGTGGGGTGTCAGGTAGGTGGTACTGCTTCAGGTGGGGGACCACCCCTGGTTGTTCTTGACCAGAGGCTGCTTCAAACTGGGGTCCTACCGGTCATATCCTGAGCACCTTCCAGGGGAACTCAAACAGCCCCTAACAGGAACATGGGGCATCAGGTAGGCAGGGATGCTCCAGGCAAGGAACCTCCCCTGGTTAGTCCTGAGCAGGGCTCCTCTGGACAGGGGTCCTACCAGTCGTGTCCTGTGTGCTTTCTGGCATAACTCAAACAGGCCCCAACAGGAACACTGGACGTCTGTTAGGTGGGGCTTCTCCAGGCGGGAAACCTCCCCTGGTTGGTCCTGAGCAGGGCTGCTCCCGATGGGTAATAATTAGTCTTTTAACCAGGAAGATAGGTTCTTTCACTTGTCTCATTCTTCCCACATTCTACAATTAGTAGATTATCAAGTCCATTCAAATATATTCCAAAGGCTGTCTGGAATTTTTCTCCTGTTCTCAATCTCTGCTGCAATATTCTAGATAGGTTCTTCATGATATCCTTCTTGAATCAATAAACCCGTGCAACTAATGCCCTTTCAATACCTCTTGCATGCTAAAGCAATGGATCTCTCACTAAAACCAAATATATATTTTTTTACTTTCCAAATTAAAATCTGTGATTCCAATTTACAACACAAACTTAATTATTTAGGTCTACAACTGTGTCTTTGCATTATCTGTCCTGTATTCATCTCCTTCCAATATTTTCTTCCCAAGTCCCACATGTAGCCTATGCTCAGACCACTACTGCAAGGGACATAGTAGACATGTTAAACCACTACCACCAGCTCCTGAGTAATCCATGTCTTTCACCCCTTCAAACTTTTGTCCTGGGCACTTTGTCCATGTGAAAAATCCATCCCTACTGCTCTACCTAACTTATGCATAGCCACTCTTCAAAGCATAAATCAAAAGTCACCTTTTTGCAACATTCTCTGCTTGCCCCCTCTCTTTAGAGTTGTGTGTAAACTCATGTTATTGAATTTATCCCAGTGAGTGACAGTTTTTTTTTAATGAATCTGTACTCCTCATATTATTCTGAGCTCTTTGGGAGCATGAGTTATGAGTAATTCAGATTTCTGACTGTCAGACAAACGACACCAACCTGCAGGTGGAAAAAAGATTTTTGTACGTGTGCTTTTTAAAAGAAAGTAGGCTTTATTTCTTCAGTCAACATTATGTACTTTTATGAGTGATTGGAATGTTATTTGGTGAAAGAGAAATTTTATTAGATGTCTACATGGACAATTTTGACTTTAAAAACACCACAGTCTATTTTTTTGGAATTCTCAAAATATATATATATTTTTTAAATACAACCTCAAATTTGTTCTTTACTGTAGCAGAAGATAGCCACTAGGGGGCACCATAACTACATATGTTTCCTTTTACAAGTTCAAGTGATTTATTTCAAGGCAAAAACTAGTTTTGAAAACAAAACTCTTTATGTCTACACTTGTTTAGCCATTTCTGGTTTTTCAAAGCAAGTAGAATACACAATTTCTGCTCTTTCCCTCCACTCTTCCCATCACTCAAAACTCCATCCACAAGTTGTCATATTTAGGTAATTTCCAAAAAAGAAATCAAACTTCCCATTTTTCCTCTGACTCTAGTGAATTCTTCATTTAACAAACATTGTCTTCAAGTTTCCAATTTTGTGTACGCCACTTCCATAGAAAATATAAATCAATTATTATAGCAATGTATTATTGTATAGCAATGTATTATTGATATCAAAATATAGGTTTTTCAATCTGTGTTTATTAGGTACCCTAAATAAAGGCCCAGGAAAGTGTGAATCTCCCATTAATCTGTTCACACTGCAAGGTAAAAAAGATAAATAACTTCTTACATTTTAAAGAGGTAATTAAGACAATACAAAAATGCATATGACATTCTAGTATGAACATGACAGCAAAGAAGGAATCTGGGAACAGATTCATGCACACTGAGTGCATGTCTCAACTCACAGCTCAGAAGAGGGGAAGACGTTTTAGGAAGTATACACAAAACAAATGTAAAAGATTTAAAAGGACAAGCATGAATTTCCTCTACAAAGATATGTCTTCTACCAAACTGTCTAGCATGAACATGTAAATTGGGTGGAGAGAGGAAAAGGAGAGAGGGAGGAGATCTCCAAGCTCTTCTTTAAAAACTATAAAGAAAAATGAAGCATAACTTCTTACTGGTTGAAGGATGAGTCAGTAAAGGCAAAAGCTGAGATTGCCCTAAGGACAGTGGTCCCAAGGCTGTCTTCAAATAGAAACAAATCCACATCTTCTTTGGAAGAAAGTATCCTAGTTTGGACCCTGCACTTCCCACAAATTAAAACCAGCTCTGAGCTTGTAATCACAGATAACCAAACTCACAAGGTAAGCCACCATGAGAAACCCTCAGACAGCAGCAGCCCAGTTGATGTCACTGCAAACTCAGGAGAAACTCCATTTCAGACCCTCCTAGCTGAGCCTTCCTAAATTCCCTACTCATTGAATCCTTGGCATAACAAATGGTTGTTTTATTCAAGTTTTAAAGGCTTTTTGCTGTGCAGCACTAGTAACCAGAATGGGAAGAGATATATAAAATCATTGATCTAAAATTTCACCTAGAAAAAACTAGAAAAAAAATCAGTCACTCTTGAATCAGTAACTTGATCAGGGCTCTTTTTCATTTTCTTTTCCTGGACTTTCTGGTAAGTTGTCTGTCTTTATTGGTATTACATTAAGCTCTTAGCCTTCACTCAAGGAGACATTTTAAAATAGACCTACTTCAAAATCTCATATGTAATTAAATATTTACCTTCAAAATAAATGAAGTCAAAATAAAGGTATTTCCAGAGCAATAACAATGGAGAGACTTTGTGCTAGTAGACTTAACATACAAGAAATCCTCATGGAAGTTTTCCGATTGAAAGCAAATAACCCCAGACAGTAATTTGAACCCACCCCAGTAAAACAGAACACAGAAAGAGGTAATATGTAATTACCAAAGAGAATATGATTGTGTATTTCTTTTCCTTTCTTGATTTAACTAACATATCCATTAAGACACTGATCAGATATCATGTATCATGATATATATGTTGGACCTATAACAAATACAAATGTAATATATTTGACAATAAAAGGATGAAAGAAATGGATGGAAATGAAGCTGTATTTGAATAAGGAAATAATATTAGATGGAAACATGAATCTGCAAAAATGATAAATAAGTTTAACATAGAATTTTTCTCCTTTTCTATTTCTTTTGTTGATATATAAATCATCATTATAGCAATGTATTATTGTATAGCAGTATACTATTGATATCAAAATCAATCAAAAAAGAGGGAAGAACAAATGGATTTATTTATAAGGGAGTAATGATTCTGCATTTAATTGGAATTAAGTCAGTATAAACCAGAAATAGCTTCTGATTCAAGATATATATGGTAAGCTTAAGAGCAACCACAAAGAAATAACTCAGAAAATAGTGAAAAATCACTAACAGAATTAAAATATAAGACTGGGAGATACTCAATCCAAAATCAAGCAGTAAATGAGAAATACAGAAACAGGGGAAATCATAAGACATCGAGAAAACAAAAAGTGAAATGCTAGGCATAGAGTCAACTATGCCACAGCAATATTAATTCTGAAGGGGTAAACAGTCAAAAGGCTGAAGTTTTCAGAATGAATAAGTAAAAAGAAGAACCAACTATGTACTGTCTACAGACAGTATAGATTCAAATATACGAACAAATTGAAAGTAAAAGGATAGAAAAGACCATGCAAACAGCAATCATAAGATGACTGAAGCCACTATAATATTACAAAGACTTTAAAGCAAATAGTTATTAAAGATAGACTATGGAAACAACCCAGATGCCCCTCACTGGATGAATGGATCCAAAAACTGTGGTACATTTATACCATGGAATTTTACACAGCAATTAGAAACAATGATATTGCAGCCTTTGAAGGTAAATGGATGGCTATGGAAGAGATCATGATGAGTAAAATCAGCTTAACCCAGAGAACTAAGGGTCGATTGTCTCCACTCATCTGTGGAGGCTGGAACTAGACCCTGGCCATTGAGAGAAGTCGTCTATTATCATGTGTTAAATCCAGATAAGGTATAATGTTATACAACATAATATGTTTTTAGAGATATTGTGGGAAGGGGAAGGGAGGGGGATAAGGGTGGGTGATTGGGGGGGAGGAACTCCTGGGGGTAATTCTAATATCCAGAATATATACATGTTTTATATTATTTTGTTAAAAACTTGTATGGTTGTTCTATAATAAATCTCTCAATTAAAAAAATAGAAGTATTAAAGAAAAGGAAGTATAAAGAAAAAAAGAAAATGAAACATAAAATAAGAATTTATAAAAATTATTACACACTAAATTTGACACTAATCTTTAAACATTTATTTGATGGTAAACACTGATTTAAATGCTAAAAATGGGTCCACTAATTGTTATTTTAAATAGTAGTCATTTATTATAGATTTTTCAAGAAACTTTATTGAAAAATATGTTTGAATAAATACAATAATATTGTTCCTTTTGGAAAAAAAAGATAGATACTTAATAACAATAAAAGAAGTTATTCACTAAGAAGATAATGATAAGCATATGTGGGCACCACAAAGACCCAAAATACAAATAAAAGAAGTAAAAACTGAAAAGAAAAATAAGCAATTCAATTGTAATAGCTGCAGGCTTCACTACTTGCTTTCAAACATGGGCGGCTTGGGGCTTGGAAAGGTGGTTCAGTGGTATAATGCTTGTCTGGTACGTGTGAGGACCTTGGTTCAATCCCCAGCACCACAGCTAAGTGGAGGAAAAACTAAAACCAGATGAAATATTGACACCTTCTCTCTCTCTTTCTCTCTCTCTCTCTCTCTCTCTCTCCCTCCCTCCCCCCTTCTTAAAACTGAATAGGTTGACAAGGTATAAGAAGTCTTGAGGGAACTGGAGCAGCGGCTCAGCAGTTACCGTGTTTGCCTGGCATACGCGAGGATGCAGGTTCAAAGCCCAGTACCATGTACACAGTGAAATATCCGAGCAATGAAAGCCATATGAAAAACTAAGTAAAATTGATTCTCTCTCACTGTCCCTCTCTCTCTTAAAAAAAGAAAAAAAAAAGTCTTGAACATCACTATAAACCACTGAGACCTACGAGAGATCTATAAAACATCCAATGGATGCATGATAAACTTCTCAAGTGCCCATGGAACATTTTCTGGTGTAGATAATATGTTAGACAACAAAACAAGCCTTGATGAATTCACAGGGATAGGGACCATGCCAAGTGTTCTTGGAGAGAAATTACAAGCCAATAATGGAAATTCGGAAATTACCAAGACGACGAAAATTGCATAACACACTCCCAAATATTCAATGAAACAAAGAAGAAATCACACACACACACACACACACACACACACACAGAGAAGAGTTTGACATGGACGGAAAGTAAAACAGAGTATGCCAAAGTTTATGGGACATAACTAAAGCAAACCGTACAGAGAAATTTACAACTATATATATGCCTATAATTTTGAAAAAAGCTCTTAAATATACCCTAAATTTCCATCTAAAGACACTTGAAAAAGAAGTGCAAACAAAGTCCAAGCCAAGAAAATGGTGAAGGAAAAAATAGAGTGGAAATCATTAAATACAGAATAGTTATAAAGGCATGCTATAAACAAACAAGTTACACTACCTTAAATAAGTGGATATAACCTTAGAAAGGCAGAAAATACTGAAACTGATTCAAGAAGAAATAAAAAAATAATCTGAGCAGATATAAAGATTAGCAAATAAATTACTTAAAACAAAATTAACCACAAAGAAAAGCCCATTCCCAGACAGCTTCATTGGAAATTCTACTCATCAATGAAATAAAAATTAACACCAATTCCAAAGTCTCTCCAAAGTTTCAGGTTATAATATAAACACATACAAAATCAATTGTATTTTTAAGTGCTAACAACACACAAAAAAACAAATTTTAAAATGTAGTGTTATTTACAGTTGTTCAGGGAAAGAAACAAAATACAGTGTGAATCTAACATAAAAAGAGCAGGATCTCAAAACACAATGAGAGGTGGGCATGTTGGCCTGTAACTCCATTGACTCTGGAGGTTGAGGCAAGAGGATCACAAGGGTAAGGCCAGCCTCAGCAACTTAACAAGACAATGTCTCAAAATAAAAAATAAAAAGAGCTGGGAATGTAGCTCAGCTGTAAAGTGCCTCTGGGTTAAATCCCCAAGGGGGAAAAAAACTGTTAAAGAAATCAAAGAATATCAAAGTAATTGGAGAGATATATTCGTGAATTGAAAAATGCAATTCAACTGCAAAAATGACAATTATCCCCATACTGATACAAAGATTGAATGTAATCACTGAAAAAATTCTAATAAGATTTTTATATATTATTATTCTTAAGTTTATATAGAAGGAAAAATGAATTAGAGTAGCTAAGACAATTTTGAAAAAAACAATACTATTGTCAGGCATGGTGGTGCATGCCTGTTATCCCAGTGGCTCTGGAGGCTGAGGCAGAAGGATCACAAGTTTAAAGCCAGTCTTAGTAACTTAGCAAGGCCCTAAGTAACTTAGCAAGACCCTGTCTCAAAATAGAAAATGAAAAAGGGCCGGGGATATGACTTGGTGTTTAAGTGCCCCTGGGTTCAGTCCTTGGTACAGGGGGAAAAAAAGCAATATGTAACTCTAGTAATCAAGATTATATGGTACCAGCAGAGGAGTTGACATATACACAGTGGAACACAACACAAAATTCAGAAATGTCCCTGTACAAATATGCCAAATGATTTTTTATAAAGCTGTGAAAGCAATTCAATAGAATAAAGATAGACTTTTCTACAAATGGTGTCAGACCAAGTGGACATCAATAAACAAAAGAATAAAAATAGAGCTAAACTCACTTTATACAAAAATTTACTCAAAATCTATCACAAACGTATATATAAGCAGAAACCAAAAAAAAAAAAAAAAACTTTGAGAAAATATAGAAAATCTTTCAAAATTTCAGACTTGACATCAAAAGTTTGACCCATAAAATAAAAAAAAGTATGACCCATAAAAGGGAAAGCTGATATTTTGGACCTCATCAATATTTAAAACATTTGTTCTGTAAAAAGGCCTTCTAAGAGGGTGAGGTGGTGGTGCGCTCTTCGTGTTTCACTGGGGAGCATGACCATGGAGCTCCACCTACTCTAATGGCAAAGTGGAATTTCCTGACCAGTCCTTGACAGTCCTAACCATGGACCATGAATTGGTGAGATTCAGGAAAGTATTCATTAACTTCTCTTAGGAGCAGCAGGAATACCTGGATTCTGCTCAGAGAGACTTTTATTGGGATGTGATGATGGAGAACTACAGCAACTTGGTCTCACTGGGAATTTATTACTACTAAACTTGCTTGCAAAAAATGTTAAGGAGCCCAGAAAAAGAAATGAAAGGCCACTACACAGTAACTTGAAACAATATGAAGAAACAAAAATTTCAATAAAGGTAAATACACAGATAACTGCAAAGCGTAGTATTACTGTAATTGCTGGGCTTCAACATGCAATGCATTGAGAGTGTTACATCAGAAAGAGGAACTCATTTGCTGAAACCCGCCTCCTGAGGACACCTGTGACCAAAATGGCTCCCGACACCCTACTCAGGGGTGTCACCTTGAGGTCGTGATGCCTCTTCCTGCCTGATGGGATAGGTTAAATAACTGCCACTTGCATGGGCTCTCCGCCCCTTGCTGACCTTTCCTTTCATTGGTACCCATACTCTTTATAACTGCACGCACTTCCTCAATAAACAAGTTCTGGCTGTGACTGGTCTCCCTGACACATCTGATTGTCCTCCTTAGGGAGGGCTGGGAACCGGCCCTCAGCCGACCCTTGCCTCTCTTGGCTGCCTTGGTTGGAGCATGCTTCTCTCCTTCTCCCCTGCAGGTCAGGGGGAACACGAGAGGCTAAAAACCCCAACAGTAATCATGGACCATAACTTCACTTCTTTTTCCACTTGATTTACGACATTAATTGTCAGAATCCAATTTGACATAACTACAGCCATCTTGGTTGTAACCACTCTCTTGCCTACCAGGTGCCCCAGGCATACATTCCAAATCCTGGAGGATAAATAAAGTTAAGATAATGAGTCCAGCATCTTGTGCCAGGAAACCAATGCCTGGATTGCTTCTGATGCTTGATATGTTAGTAGTTTCTGAGCAAGCCCAGGTACATTCCGATTGGCTGCAGGCCATTGTTCAGGTTGGCACTAAGCCCCTTCCTCTTACCTGCTCTGGGATATCTTGCTGCCATGCAAGACATGCTTCTGCTAAAGTCCCTAATAAAGATTTTGTAATAAGGGCATTTTGTATAATCCTGAATTTGCCCCCTTCATTCTTCAGTCATGGCACCTCTGTCTTCAGTGGCTGGTTCTGGTACATGGGTTATTTGTAGAACACTAATACATTTTAAAGCCACGTTGATTAGTCTGAGAGCCACTATTACTATACAGTTTGTAACTTCATGCTTTGTTTTATATATAGTTTAAAGGGTAACACATTCAAAGCAATTGTTAGTTTATGTTTTGGGGCACAAAATACATAAAGCTATAATTTTGTGACAAGAGAAAAGGATAGGGTGATTAAGGACTTGTAAAAGAGCAGAGTTTTCATGTTATAAAACTTAAGCTAGTATAAATTCAAACTAGAGCATTATAATTTTATATTTAATGTAGTTTCCATTAGAACCACAGAGAAAGCAGTTATGTACAAAAAGAAATGAGAAAAAATCAAACATTTCACTACTAAAAAATAAAATGAAATAAACCTAAAAGAAGATAGTAACACAGTAAATGAGGGACCAAAAAGACATAATGATACAGAAAATAGCAAAGAAACCAAACTCCTTCCTCTGCAGTACTTTAAATGTAAATATTTCTTAGTGGTTTACACTTCCAAATCAAAGGCGGAGAGAAATCTGAACAGGAAACTACAAAGCAATTCAGATTACAATAGCAACAAAAAGAATTAGATACAGAGGGATTAAAATACTGAAGAGCTGGGAGCACTGTAATCCCTGTGGCTCAGAAGGCTGAGGCAGGAGGATAACAAGTTTGAGGACAGCCTCAGCAAATGAGTGAGGCCCTAAACAATTTAGTAACACCCTGCCTCAAAATTTTTTCTAAAAAAGGGGGAGGTGTGGTTCAGTGGTAAAGCACTCCTAAGTTCAATCCCCTGTACTGAAAATAAAAAATAAACAAATTACATGAAGAACTGAAACTCGTACAAGGCAAACTACAAAACATTGCTGAAAGAAATTTAAGAACGCATAAATAAATGGAAGCACATCTCTTCTATATGGATTGGAAAACTTTATTGTTCAAAAGTGAGTGAATTGGGGGGGCACTCCTGGGGGTAAATCTAGTATCCAGAAACTATACACATTTAATATTATTTTGTTAAAAATTTATATGGTTGTTCAAAAATAAAAATGAAAAAAAAGTGAGTGAAATGAGCACTGTCCAAAGCAATCTACAGACTGAATCCCTCCTTATTGAAATTGCAATGACCGTTGGTTTTTCCTTTGTAGAAATATACAAGCCAGTCCTGTGTATTATATGGGATATTAAGACATCATGAATAGCCAAAGGAGTCTTGAAAGGGAACTAAGAGGGCTTTTAAAAAGGCAAAGAAACAGAAGGAAAAAAAAGAGAAAGGAAAAAAGAACTAAGCTGGAGGATTCCCACTTCCTGGTTTCTAAACTTAGCATAGAGATACCATAATTATAACATTATGGTACTACTGTAATACAAACATGATAATCATGGATTACAAAATTACCTAGCAATTCCACTCCTAGTTTGAAATTCAAAATCCTGGAGAATGTAAAAACATGTGTGTACAAAACTTGTACATGAATGTTCATAGCAACACAATTCATAATAACCAAAAGTAGAAATAACCCAACTGTTCATCAGCCGACAAATGGATTTTTAAATGTGGTATATCCATAAAATGGAATATTATTTTGTCACCAAAAAAATGAAGTACTGATACATTCTACATGAATGAATCTTGAAAACATTTTACTAAGTGAAAGAAGTCAGACACAAAAGGCCATGTCTACACAAAATATCCTGAATAGGCCAGAGTCGGAACACACATTATAATTTACCAGGTGCTAAGAAACCACAAAGTGAGGATTAACTGTTAATGTTTTGGGGGTGTTCATTTGACATGATGAAAAAGTTCTTTAACTAGATAGTAATAATGGTTGCACAATTTCACGAACATATCAAAAACCATGGAATTATATATTGAAAGAGTGAATATCATGGTGATTGAATTATATCTCAGTAAAATAATAGTAGTATAAAAACTCCTTATAAGAGGAAGAAAAGGTGAGCTCTGGAATAAGATATAATATTTTCAAACCACTTATCTGATTAAAAACTATAATCATCTAGAATATATAAAGAACTCTTGAAATTCAAAATTAAATAACAAATAATCCAGTTATGAAATAAGCAAAAGAAATGAAGAGACATTTCATTGAAAGGACTATATAGATCACAAACAAGTACACAAAAAACGTTCAACATTAGTCATCAGGTAAATGTAAATTAAAACCACAATGGGGTGCTGTTATGCCTATCAGAATATCTCATAAAAACTAGTAGCAACCTCAGATGCTAGAGAAGAGATGGAGCAACAGGGTCACTCATACACTGATGTTGGAAATCATCAATAAAATGGTACAGCCACTCTGGAAAATAATTTGGATGCTTCTTTAAAAACTAAACATGTAACAACCATGCAAGCCGTAATTTCAATTGCTCATTTGCCCCAAAGAAATAAGAACATGTTCACATAGACATTTCTACATGAACACCCATAGTAACTTTTTTCACAATAGCCCAAAAATAGAAATAACCCAGATGTCTTTTAACAAGTGAAGGGTTAACAAACTGTGCTGTATCCACATCATATGTGGAGGTAAAATTATGTCCCTCCAAAGATGGCCACGCCCTATCTCTACAACCTGTGTGCATGTTGGAAAAAGTGAATTGCACATCTCTTCTTCATGATTAAGGGTGTGGACCAATAAGTTATTAACGCCAGCTCAACATCATCAGTCATCAGGAAATCCAAATTAAAATGACTATCATTTAAAATCCACAGCACCTAACACTGATGAGAATGTAAAGTAACTGGAATACACATTCTTTCCTACTGATAGTCTAAAATCTTTGGAAAAGATTTTGGTAGACCCTTTTAAAAGATGAACGTATACCTACCATATGACCTGGCAATTTCACTTACCAAAGATAACTGAAAGCATGTGTCCACAAAAAGACTTTTACACAAATATGCACAGCTGCCATTATATATAATAGCCCAACCTGGAAGCAATTCTAATGCCCAACAAAAAATAAATGGATAAATAAATTATGGTATATTTTTATTCAATGGAATGCTACAAAAAAATAATGAAGAAGGATGAAACTGTTCTCTATGTCCCTGAATTTTACTACACACAAATTTTTATAATTTGACCAGGTTTATGGGGAGATACAAAGACTCTAACAATGGAATATAAAAATTTTATAACAAATGAATTTGCTGACCTTATCTCTTTTTTTTTTAAAGCATTTTGACACTGTACATGAAAAAACAAAACATCAGGCCAATACCATATTCTAGTTGGAAAATTTGTTTTCCACAACATTACAACTCAGGGTTACTATTCTGAAACTATTTTCCGAATTTGTACTAGGGTTGAACAATTTAGTAAATAAATTATAGATAATGAGAATCAGGTGTTTCGCTCTCAGAGAAAGAAGTAACAAGTAAGTAAAGTGGAGATGTTTGCATGAAAGCTGAGGTGCTACGACATTGGACCCACGTTTATCGGTATGACTGCATGTTTATGCTTGTGCGTGTGTGTACACCAGAATCTGTATATCTATATATCAACTTATCTATAGTTTTATCTGTAGATAGATACATGAATAAAGGCAGATATACATGCATTCATGTATTTGTAGACCCACACACACATGATGTGTGCACACACACGCATTTCCCAGCTCTGTTGTCTGACAGAGGAAAGGTAGTGACACCTCATTGAAACAAATACATTTAAAACTCAGACTTGGGCTTCTAAATAACATTTTTCCATAAAAAAGAACTAGGACTCCCTGGAAAAAAATATCAATGTTAGGATTTGAATAGTAAAAATATAATTTATATGACTTGAGCACAGAACCTAGTGTGATACCAAAAAGAAAGGAAGTGGTAAAAAAAAAATAAAATAAAAGGATAGGGCCCCTGGCAAGAGCCCCCAGTGGTCAAAGCAGGATCAATGTGAGTCACCTTATAAATAACAATGGTTTGGATTATAAGCTAAAGAATAAGATACAAATAGCCATGAGTCAATACTTACATAACTAAATGAATAAACAAATGGGAGAAAGGGATCACTCTTCCTTACAGGAGGATTATAATTAACAAATGAAGAATAAATGAGAAAAATAAAAAAAAATAATGAGAACACTAAAGTAATTATTGATGAAAGCAAACTTTGCTGACAAATGCTAAAATTAGTGGGCCATGCTTTTAAAAAAACAACTTATCTGTATAGCCTCAAATTATCTCCCCAGAAATATTTGTTAATTGCCATAGTATTTTTAACATGTATTCAAAGATTTTTTCACATTCCCCTCTTCAGAAGTAGAGTTTAATTCGCCTTACCTTGAGTGTGGGCTGGACTTGATGACTTGCTACTAAACTAGAATATGAAAATGGAAAAACTCTACAGTGAAGAAATCTGTCAGACATCATCTAAACGGTGATCAAATTAGCATAATAATAAGATTTATTGAAATTACTTATACTGATATGATACCACCTCTGTGATATTCTTCCCCTAAATCTATAACTTCAATCCAGTCTCAAGGAGACATTGTAAGCGACCAAGTGGAGGGGCATTTTACAAAAGAGTAAATGGTGGTCTTCAAAAGTCAAGGTACAAGGTGCCAAGCACATACACTGGAGAAAAACAGCCTTTTTAACAAAGGCAGTTGGGGAAACTGGCTATCCTTATGCAGAAGAATGAAATTAGAACCTTATCTGTCACCCTGCACAAAAGTCAACTCAAAATGGATCAAAGATCTTAGAATTGGGCCAGAAATTATTCAACTCCTAGAAGAAAAGGTAGGGTCAACACTCCAGCATATGTGCACAAACAACAACTTTCTCAGTAGGACTTTTTTTTTTTTAAGAGAGGACAGTGAGAGAGAGACAGAATCAATTTCTATTGAGTTTTTCACATGGCTTTCATTGCTGTGACACTTGGTTGTGTAGGTGGGTGCTGGGCTTTGAACTCGTGTACTCCCACATGCCAGGCCAGTGCTGTAACCACTGAGCCACCACTCCAGCCCCCTCAGTAGGACTCTTAAAGCTCAGGAAATAATACCAAGAATTAATATGTGGGATGGCGTCAAGTTTAAAATGCTTCTGCATAGCTAAGGAAATAATTAGGAATGTGAAGGAAGAACTTACAGAATGAGAGAAAATCTTTGCTTGCTACTCTTCTGACTAAGGACTAGTATCTAGAATATATAAAGAACCCAAAAAAAATTTACACCAAAAACCCAAGTAACCCTATTAATAAATGGAAAAAATAATTAAACAGGCACTTCTCAAAAGAAATACAAATGGCCAACAGATATATGAAAAATGTTCAAGATCATTAGCAATTAGGGAAATGTAAATGAAAACTATACTGAGATTTCATCTCACATCTATTAGAATGGCAGTAACCAAGAATACCAATAATAATAAATGTTGGAGAGGATATGGAGAAAAAGCAACACTTAACACTGTTGATGCGAATGTTAATTAGCACAACCACTATGGAAATGCATATAGAGGCTCCTCAAAAATGTAGGCATGGACCCATCATGACCCAGCTATACCACTCCTCAGCATTTATCCAAAAGTTTAAATTTGTAATAATTTAAACCTAAGTTATATCAAAATTAAAAGTTGGAAATATAAAAAAAGTATGTCATCTTACAACTAAATTATACTAAAATTGAGACATTAATAAACTATTGATAGATACAAAAGCATGGATGAATCTCAAAAACAGTAAACTCAGCAAAACAAGCCAGCCACGCAAGAGTGCGCCCTGCGGGATTCTGTTTATAGGTACTTCCGGAACGGGCAAAGGCAATGATAATAAAAATCTTGTTCATGAAAATCCCTGGATAATGTCCCTGGGTGGGGGACTACTGTGAAAGGACAGGAAGCAACTTTCTGGGGTAATGGAAATATTCCCTATCTTAATCAAGGTGATGGATACAAGAGTGCTTAGAATTGCAAATTTCAAGGAACTGTATACTTTAAAAGTACATTTATTCTATGTGAATTATATCCCAATAAAACTGCTTTCAAAAAAGATTGTGGCGTGGAGAAATGAATTTAAAAAGAAGTATTTATACATACATACAGGGCATAAATAAAAGAGCACTAACTTGATCAGGAAAAAGACCCAAGAACAGGCTTAGGTCTGTTTAAAACTTTGAAAATAACCATAACCCCCAGATTGACCTTAACGTTCTGAGTACTGAGACTGTGAAATATACTAAATTTCCAGGAAACAAGGGTAAAAGCAGGCTGTTCTCACACCTCCAGCTACTTCTGGCCTCCTTGTGTATTTGAGGCTAATTTACAACTATTAAAACATTAACAAGAGATCAGGCACCACGTGAGGGCTAGCTTTGAAGCTCCAGCCATTTCTTTCCTGTGCTTAGAAGCACCAAAGACTTCTGTGTTTTCCCAGTAGCCTGCCGGACAGAGCTGAAATGAGCCCGGGCAGCACACCCGAAGAGTTAATCCAAGCACACCCGGGGTCGCCATCACCCACACGGCAGCCCCAGTCAAGGATCCTGGGGGCTGCCAAGTCTGAATGCCTCTGACCCAAAAAAGCTAGTTGTAGGGGTGGGGGTGGAGAGAAGATGCGCAAGAAGGTTGAACTTGAAACTTTTTCTCTTTTTGATCATTAGCAGTAAAAGGGAAGGGGTGGAAGAGATAAATCTGACCTGGAGAAAGGAGCCTGGATTTGGGTCAGAGGGGCCAGCAAACTAGAAAATTAGAAAATACATTCTTAGGAAATTTTTCACTTCCAGGAGTTTGTTTCCTCATCTACAAAAGTGAGTGTGTTGATGCTGTAGGGAGAATTCTCGCCCTGGAGGTATGCCGAGTACAGAGAACTGAAGGAAAAGGCTTGGTGTTTCCCATCTCCTGCTCCAGTGGTTGAATTTAAATGGGGGTTTGATCTGTTCGCCTCCCTACGATTGACTGATTCCTTTTTGGTTTGCATTATTTACCCCACTGTTACTCAAAGCTTGGACCTTTGTATCAAACTCTTCCAGAAATAGTAAGACACATTTCAGGAGCCCCTACAGACTCCCTGAGGAATTTTTGAAGGTGAGACAGACAAATGTGCTATTTTTAAAAAGACATTGCTTTTAGTAATTTTAAATTTGCAGAAGAGTTGCAAGTATACAACACAAATGCTTTCGTTCATGAAACACTTAAGGTTTGAGGGTAAGCATGATGCTCCAACCTCCCAACTACGAAGCCCTTCATGCGAGGCCATTCTTCCGCATATCCGCCAAGCAACAGTCGAGGTCAGGATGATAATGCTGACACCTTCCTCCCAAACACCTTCAGGTTTCAGGGCACTTTCACCAAGGGTCCTAACCATGAGCTTTCTATGATAGCGAATCCATGTTAGTAGCACACATAGTTAACTCTTGAGACTCCTCTGAAACAGTTTCTCTGCTTTCTTTCTTGACTTTCATTCCCTTAATTCTTTTGGGTTCTGACTTCCCACTTTGATCCGAGTGGCTAGCCTCTTAGCCTCTTCCCCCAGACTACACCCCAGGTCACCCCACCTCAGGGTGTCTACTCACTCTGCCCCTTGCAGGGATGCTGTTTTACTCAGATTTTCCTTGATGAGACCAAAAGAGCTGTCAGGAGTAACTGCAGAAGGAAATGTTTACTTCAGCTTATAATTTCAGAGGTCTCAGTCCATCGATGGTGGACTCCCTAACTCTGGGCCCAAGTGGAGGCAGCGCCAATCGTGCTGGCAGAGGAAAGCAGCTCAGGTCATGGCAACAGGAAGCAGAGAGCAAGTCTGCTTACTAGGGACAAAACGTAAACCCAAAGGCACACACCCAGGGATGCACCTTCTCCAGCCGCACCCCATCTGTCTACAGTGGCTACCAGCTAGTCCGCATCAGTGGATTAACCCACCGATTAAGTTATAACAGCCATAATCTAATCACTTCACCCCTGAACTTCCTTGCATAGTCTCACATGTGAGCTTCTGGGGGACACTGCCTGTCTAAATGATAACAGACCCCTCTTCACTTGCTTTAGCTTTTGGAACTCCACTTTAATAAAAGCTTCATTAAGATTTTCACGTCTGACCTGAGTAGGACTGGGGGATGGGAAGGGGGGATTCCACACATAGCTGTTTAGACTTTTTAGCATAAAGTCACCCCAGAGTTCCTATTCCTGAACTGGGAGAAGGACAACTAAAAAATTACAATGGAGGTTTCTGAGCCAGCTGTTAACCCTTGACCAAATCACATGGTTCTCTGATTTCTTCTTCATTTAGAGAACCCTCGTCACAGAGGAAAAGGAGACCTAGGAACTGCATCTCGAATTACAATTTCATTAAAGCCACAATGGCAGCTGAGAGGCACCTTTAGTGCTACCATTCCTAGGTTTTCAGTGGCCCGATACCAGGGCTCCTATTGCGTTTGTTGACTTGACATCTCTGAGAGAAACACAAAGTCCTTAATATCATTACAGGGTCTAGAAAGCACGTTGGCATCGATCCTGTTTGCTCTTGTTCTTAAGTAGCGGTCCTTTGTATGGAAGCACGTGTACCCACCTGCCCCTGCCCTGGTACATTTCCCCCTTTCAGCAGTGCTGGTTTGGCTGTTACTTCTTTGGCTGCTCCTTTTTAATGACCTCCACTCTGACCCCACACCCCATCAGTGTTCACCAGAGTTCAGTCCTCCAGCCTCTAGGAGGCTCCCCTGCCTCCAACGAACCAAAATCTATATGTGCCTGGCGCTGTCTCCTGAAGCCCTGCTCTCCAGGTAAACAGTCACTGGGGTCTCCGTTCCACCTCTGAACACTGGGTTGTTCATTCCAACACCTGCTGAGCTTCCCCTGCAGCCTGTACCTCCTCACCCTTTCCTGCTGTAGGGGCACCACCTGCGAGCCAGAACCTGGGCATCTTTCTCAACTCCTCATTGCCCCTGCGGTATCACAGCCCACTGGGCCCTTTCTAAAAACCGCGTGGGTCTCCCCTCCATATTTCTGTTGCTGTTGCTCTCATTTCCCCTGATTGGAGTCCCAAAAATGAGCCTCCAAACATCTGATTCATCCTGCGTTTGTGCTTTCTCGCGTCGGTGTGGTCTCGTTAACTCAGATTTGATCATGCTGATCTTTCGCTTACGCTTTTTTACAAACATCCTACTTCCTGCAGAATAAGCTGCAAAATCCTTAGCACAAGTTTCAAGGCCCTTTATGATAGGGTACCAGTCTCTCAAGCTTCCTCCCTCAAGACTCCCTGCCCTTTGGACAGTACTTCTGTCTTCTAAATCATTCCAGTCGCCCCAGAGCATCACACCCTCCACAGATGCCTGTCCTTGAGCATGAAGTTTCCTTAATCAGGAATGTGTACCCCACCACACCTCCTTCTAGTCGCCAGTGCATACAGCCACGATCCACTTGCATAACAGCTCATCTGGAACGCCTACTATGACCTTCCTCTCCTGGCCTCCCTCACCTGGCCACCCTCTCCTGGCCTTGCCACTGGGCTCACATCACACCCAAATCTCCCCTGTCATAACACCCACCAAACTATTCCTCTTGTCCATCTCTCCTTGCGTTCACAAAGTAATTTCCCATGGAGTGTATCCAATCCAATCAATAGATGCCTTTTGTTTACCCCAACAATGCTTAAAAGTAACACTTAAAGTTAGTCACTGATATTAAAAATCTGGAAATTTTCAGTAATAACAAAAAAAGAAATCTGCATTTCTACTATCTCTCAAAACATCAGGCCACGCAGTTCATCCTCCTGAATAACAGCAGTTTTCTGTAGTGGACTTGAGCATGCCCCGTAAAAAGAAGAATTCCCCCCACTCAGACCAAATTGCAGTCCCGACGTGACCTTCTCTGCTCACAGGCCTTCCTGCCTGGTGCCTGTGTAGGCTTCAGACTTTGCAACCTGTCCAACAGACGACATGCCGCGTAAACCCAGGAATGGCACTGTGTTTATTTTTCTCTCCTTAGCGCAGTTTAACAATGTCCCTTTGTTCTCTTTGCCTTGCCTTGGTGAACCCACCGGAGCACTCTGATGTCGTTGGGTATAACCAAGCAAACGCTGGTTATAAGTCACTTCAACCACGACTTCATGCAAGGGACCAAGAGGCCTGGGCCTGGGCTCTGCACAAGTGGCCAAGTGGGAAAGAGGACGGAGCTGAGACGTTGGAGAGAGCTGCGGAGAAGAAAGTGGCAACCGTTGCATTCCTGCCACTGTGGCTCTGGGCGTACTATTATCTAACAGTGGGGACTCAGTGAGCGAAGGGTTGGCCCAAAGTTCCAAACCCAACCTAGAGAAGGAAAATATATCCAACTTTCCCCATTCTCAAAACATGGCATTTTTCTTTCTCTTTAGAGAAGGAACCAAATTTAAAGATCAGTTTCCTCAAACAACTGAAGTTTTTTTTTTATTACACTTTCATATTGAATCAGTAATAGCAGACTGCCTGAGTCTGTTGCCAAGTTAGTGGGTATTATTGAAGAGTAATACTCAAGGTCGTGGTTTTCTGGGAGAGAGAGAAAAAAGAACTCCTAAGAATAACAGAATAACAGTTGAAAGGAACAAATGTTAGTTCAAAGGCATTCCACATCACCACCCATATATCCCAGGTGAACACATGGCTCTCTGGATCAGGCTGGGCACTAACAGGCCAGGGTCTCCCTTATTTGTCTAAGGGGAGGAGGCTCCCTAAACCTAGAGCTGCAGCTGCCCTAAAGCCTCGGCGCCAAAGGAGGGACTTCTCCTGATCCCTCTTAGTCAGTTGGTCCAGGCAAAACTTGTTTTTATGTTTTTTTTAAAAATCAGTGCTCACAAGTGCACATATTTTCCTTCTTTTTCTAGCTGAGAGCAGTTTTAGATTTATGCCTTATTCTTACAGAATTAGCCTTCACTCTTTATTTTTTATGGTTCAGAGATGGAGATTTTGCACAACCAAAGAACAGCTCTTTTCATTTCTGGGCAACAATGTATTAATGATATAAGCTTGGAAGACAGAGAACTGTGCTCTTATCTTGGTTCTGGGAGAGTCAAGTGAAGTTACTCAATTTTACATCAGAGGTGAATCATGATGCATCAGTTTGGAAGAATATTGCACGTTAAGATAAATATGAGCATCACTAAATATGAAGAATATTTATAATGCTAAATGAACACAAATTCTTTCATTACAAATAAAGCTAATATTTGTGGAATGCTTTTTAGTTTACAGAGTTCTTTTCACATATAGTATTAAAATAAGGTGACTCCTCATAATGACCTCATGTGGGTGATATTATGTCCTCTTTTACAGATCAGGAATGCCAGATGGCCAACAGTCTCTTGACAAGGGTCACACACTTGCTAAACAACAACCAAGACTTACTTAGCCTATGGAACTCATATGATGGTTTCCATTTAAAAATAATTTTAAATGTCAAAAACTAATGCAAATGCATTTCATAAAGTTTAGAAGATTCAGAGAAATTAACCTAAGTCCTGTCAAAAACAATAAATGGAACTTTCTCCCACTCATCTGTCCAAACACCCGACTCTGCTTCATGGAATGGAGACCAGGTCTGCTCTTCTCCCATGGCCATCTAGCAATGGCACCCATGGCAAATTCATGGCACTTCCTGAATCATTCTCTTCCTTTTGGATTTCAAGGGGGACCATCAGCTTTGATCACATTTTCATTAAGGAATAAATGTTTATTTGGATAAAAGATGTTAATATGATGGAGATGGTTAATGCCTAATAAATCTGGCTCATGGTTCTCCTCTTTCCCCTTGGTCTGCCAAGATATCACCCCACACACATCTGCAGGCTCGAATGTGCCCTTTGTTTCTAACTCCTATGACCTGCATGCTACTCCATTGTAATAAAGCACATACCAATCTACTCCTTGATCTAAGTTCTTGTTTGGAACAATCTTTTTTTTCTTCAGAAATTTATTTGTTGAACAATCAAACAAGCTTCTAACAAAATAATATAATATATACATAAATTCTGAAAATTAGATTTACCCCCCAAAAGCCCCCCTAATTACCCACCCTTATCCCTTCTCCCCCACCCCTTCCTAATACATCTCTACAAATGCATTAGGTTGTAGGACATTACACCTTATCCGGATTTTGGAATAGTCTTGTTTGGGGGCAGTAGAAAACTCAGAACCTATGGAATCTAATGAATTTGAGTTTCACCCTTGGGTCTATCACTTACCAGTATTGTGATATGGAACTAATTAGTCACTAGATGCAACCCTCAGTTTGTGTATATAAACCAGAGGATGATTTTAATTAATATCTGTTCCTCAGTTGACTTATTTGAAGTTGATTCAATGATAGAACGTCAGTATTCTGAAGAAGTCTCAAGAAATAATATGGCCCATTCTCAACTAGATGTGGCCATCAAAGGAATAATTCCACTAGATGAATCATTATTAAAATAATTAAGTGTATTACTTTCATCTCTTAGAGAAAGTCTAGTCAATAATGCAAGCCAAACCTTTTTAAAATCCACTTTATTCTTTTCTCTTATTGTACCACTCCACGGCTGCCAGAAGTGTCCTGGCTCTCTGCTTGTGTGTGTCTCTCTCACTTGGCCAGATTTTCTCCTTCATATGTCTCTCTCAACTCTTTAATATACAGGTTGGCTTGGTTTCCTATATTTCCTTTTGGATTCCACTCTGCATTATCTATTGCTCAGATTCCCCACAATAATGAACAGTCTGAAGAATGATGTTTTTCTAGTTCCTTCCGCTCTTCCAGTCCTGTTGATTCATCTTGTGTTTTTCTAACCATACTTTCTTTTATGCAAGAAAAATAACTCGCTCAACTAAGACAGAACAGTCCTCCTTGAACAAGGGAGGGGTGAAAGTGATGAGCACATGCAAAATTTCTGTTTTGGTGAGGGGAGAGAAAGTTTGAAGACCTTCAGTATGCTGAAATGGGACTTCCTAAACGTCAGTCACCTACATTCAGGGAAGCAAACTGTGCACTAACCCTCCTGTTCTTAACCTATCTTGCCAACTCTTCCTGCTCTCTGCTCAGTGTAACCCTTACTCTCTCTCATTTTCTTCCTATTGTCTTCATATTTTAACCTTCTTCTGCTTTTATTGGTCTCCTAACCCAGCTTCTCTATAAAAGTCTAGAATCCCCTCAACTTTTCACTTCTTTTTCTCATTAAATTTGAAGCCAAAGACTCACCAGTTTGATTTTTTTAATTATGAGGAAAGCGTATGACATCTATTCTCTTATTAAGTTTCTAAGTGCACAATATAATATTGTTAACTCTAAGCCCAATGTTGTACAGCAAATCTCTAAAACTTTTACATTCAAAACTTTAAAGCAGTTGAACAGGGAAGAGCAGATCCCTCCTCTGCTCAGATCCTTGCAACCACCATTCTATTTTCTGTCTGGGTAAGTCTGACTACTTAACTGACTTCATATAAGTAGAAACAACCCAAATATCACTGATGCACGAATAGATAAAGAAAATGCAGCATATGCATACAATGGAATATCATTTGATTAAAGCAGAAGGAAGCCATACACGCAGCAACATGGATAAATGTCAAGAATGGCTATGGTCTGAATGTGTCCCCAAAAATTCATATGTTGAAATTTAATGGCCAATATGATAGTATTAAGAGGTGGGACCTTTGGTCAGAGATTAAATCCTCAAGGCAGAGACCTCACGGATGAGATTAGGGCATTTATAAAAGGATGCAAGGGAGTGGATTCACTCTTCTGCTCTTCCAACATATTAGGACACAGCATTTTTTCTCCTTTAGGGACCATCTTGGAAGCAGACAGCAGCCCTTATCAGATACAAATCTATCAGTGCCTTGATCTGAGACTTCCCAGCTTCCAGAACTGTGAGAAAATAAATTTCTGCTCTTCATAAATTACTCTCTGAGGTATTTTGTTACAGCAACACAAGCATACTAATACATGAACTTCACACTAACTAAAATAGCAAGATTCCATTCCTAAAGCTTCCAGGAGCTATTGAGTCTAGAAACCTCCCTAGGGGGCCTTATTCATCCCTCTGTACCCAGAACATAAAAGACACTGATATTATTGAATAATGCATGCATGACAGAATGAATGACTGTCACTATTTAAATTTGGAATGTCTCCCAAGCCTCTTGTGTCAAAAGCTCAGTCCCAAAAAACCAATGTGCAGGGTTGGTCTCTGGGGAAGTGATTGGATCATGAGGACTCTGACTTCCTCGTTGAATTAACCCATTGCTGGATTAGTAATCCGATAATATTAGTGGGAAGTGGTGGAAGCTGAAGGAGGCGGGACAGAGCTGGAGGAAGAGTGGGTCACCAGAAGGTGTCCCTGGAAAGGTATTTCTAGTGCCTGGCCCCTTCCTCTTTCTCTGCTTCCCAGCCACACGAGCAGACCAGCTTTCCTCTGCCCTGTGTCCATCGCAGCTGATTCCATATTAAATGTTTGTACCCTCTATTCCAAATCCTTTGCACACACCTCCCACACATTTTCCCATCATTGACACTGATTTTTAGTCGGCCTGTTCTCTCCTTTGAAGCTACCTGTTGAGGACAATCTTCACACGCAATCATTTAACCCCGGCAACTCCCTTGATTTTCCTGCTGACAGAAACCTTTTCCCAATCACACTGGTCTGATGAAGTCCACACTTTTTCCTACTAAATGTCTAAAACATATTTGAACCACATGGAACAGTTTTTAAACCCAGTGTTTTCTCACAGAAGTCTTTATTTTCTTCCCAAGTTACCACCCTCCAGAACGTGCTTTATGAGAAACCAGAAAGAAAAAAGAGAGAAAATCTGTGGAAATATATCAATCAGTTTTATTCTGAAAATATTTGCTTCTTAAAGCCTACCAGTGTCAAAACGAGACTACTCCACATAGCAACAAAGCTCACACATACTCCCTGAGCTCTAGATACCCTGCATTTTCCTAACAAACTGGGAGGATAGATGATGCACATGGACATCATTGATGGGCACAAGTCAGCCCTTTAAACAAATGTAAGACTGGCTTTATTTGTGTGAAGGTCCCTGGTAACCAACAAAGTTTCCTGGGTCCATGTCAGAACGGAGGAGGTTTGAGCTCACCCAAGAAAGAAAAAAGGCATTTAACCAATTTCTGGAAGAATGGTTGTCAAAGATTTTGAGGGGAATGATTTTAGCTTGGGCCCTTTGATAATGTCTTAGATCTGGTTCTCTAGAAGCAGGGATTGGGGTTGCCAATAAATGCAATTTATTGATGGCAAGCTCTTCAGGAAGAATCTGCTAGGAATCAAGGAAAGTAGGAAGAGGACAATCAGGTGCGTCCAGGTGGGGTCTTGTCTCGATTACCCACTGAGACTCTCTGGCACATACATTGTACCTCACAGTGATCCATGTTAAAGATAAACCAATCGTTTGAACTCCTGAACTAAATAATCACTGGTTCCAGTGTTGTGGGCCTCCTGGGGTAAGTGGCTCTTCTAGCCTGAGGAGGGGGCCAGCAACTGTGAGTCACTAATGGTGAATCCTCACAGCCTCTGGGATAAATGCACCAAAGAGTGAAAATTAACATCGCTGTCCAATTTCTGCCAGAGACTTCACTATGTGTTCTGCACGTGGGCTCTTGTATAATCTCCCAATCCTACCAGGAAAGTATTATATTCCCATACTACAAATAAATAAACTCAGACAGCTTAGGTAAACAATCTAACATTATCTAAGGAGTAGGGATGGCTAAGCTGACCTGAAGAGTTTCAGAATCTATCTTCTCTCCAGACTTTAGGACCTAACCCAGTCACTGGAGACCCCCAACAAAGACTGAAGCATTCCCTTGGGAGTGAGCCAATTTTATCCTAACTCACATCTCAAGGAGTTTAAAAAAGAGGGCTGGAACAGTGGCTCAGCAGTTACAGAAAGTACATGAGTTCAAACCCCAGGACCACGTACACAACAAAGTCTCGGTACAACAAAAGCCACATGAAAAACTAAATATAATTGATTCTCTTTCTCTCTCTCTGTTCCTCTTTTTAAAAAAGGAGGAGGAGGAGGAGGAGAAAAAAGGAGAAAGAAAAGGTGAAAAAGAAGAGAGAAAGGAGAAAGAGAAGAAAAAGAAGAAGAGGAGGAGGAGGAGGAGAAAAGAAAAGAAGGAGAAAGGAGAAAGGAGAAGAAGGAGAAGAAGAAGAAGAAGAAGAAGAGGAGGAGGAAGAAGTTTAAAGAGTTAGTTTGGCTGCCCTGGAGGTATACAGTGACTTAATTCACTTGTCTAATAATTAGATTACTATTCTCAATCAACAAATCTTCATTAAAGGATTTCTACCAGCTAAGCACTGTGCCAAGCTCCACGTGCAATATTTCGCTAATCCTCACAGCAATCTATGAAATAGGTGCTAACAGTATCCTAATTTTACCAATGAGGAAATTAGAGCCCAGTGAAGATCATGTGAGTTGTTCAGAATCTCACTCAGACAAATAATGGGAATGCTGATTAGCAACAGGAGCAAGAAATGCATTGAAACTGCAGCACCTGAGAAAGTCCTTGTGGGTCTGCCCATCTCCAGGCCTAAGTTAAAATGTGAAGACCTACTTGGCATTGGTCACTAAGCATCAGGAAGTAAGCACCTTTGCTTCCGCCCTGGGCAGTGGTGTGCTGGAAATGATCTCCAACCACCTAAACCCTGATGCCTACACTCCTACATTTCTGTTTTCTATTAACAGCCTAGCCCAACTTGGGTTTTTTTTTTTTTTTTTTATGGATCTAGACTCTGCAGAGGTCAGCCAAATGTTAAGCATGAATTCTGTGGAGTGGGGCGCTCTTCATCATCGACTGCAACCAAACCACACGAAACTTGCCATATCTAAGTTCTAAAGTTGATACCCATTACTGACATGCATGTTCCCTCATCCCCTCTCTCCCAGGTTCCAGGCATTTGTGTCAGAAACATTGTCCCAAATCCATCATTAAAGATACACCCGCATTTAAAACTCTAACCTCAGACTAGAGAAGGTGGCTGCATCTTTGGTTTTCAGAGGGTTCCTTTGCGATCTCCTTCACAGGACTCTTCCGTCAAGCCACTGAGCCAGCCGGTGTCCCACTACCATCAGAGATGCTGGAAAAGTCACGTACAAGGCAATCAAGGAGCAAATATCCGTCACCCTCCAATCAAGGTAATTTATAACCCACAAACAAAAATCTGGTAAAAATAAAGAGATGAAAGGGTGTCACGGGGTGGTTAAGCTGCTGAACACGAGTCATCTTGCATGTCCTTCACCTTCTCTGAACCTTGGGTTTTCATTGGAAGCATGGTACCTACCTTACCCACCCACGTGCTTACAGGCCAAGAAGTAAGATGTAAATTGGATTCCATACATGCAGTGCCTTATAAACTGCACCGAGCTGAAGCAACCCAGCAGAGGGCGTTTGAAACGTGGTGATGGTGTGGAGACCCGGTCACTCGGAAGCAGGAGAGACAGGCTGCATCCCCCTCTGTGCCCTGAGTGGAGGAACCTTGACAACAATGGTGGCGATTAGTGTTTATTAGGGGCTTATTTCCTGCACTGTCTTCCGAGCTTTAACAGACGTTATCCATGAAGTAAGCACGATTCTTCGTCTTTAGAGACGGGGCTTCTCTGCTGAAGCTTATGCAGCTGGGAAACAGCCAGGATCCCAGGTCAGGCCTTTCTCATCAACATCCTAACAGACGCCACCCAGACTCAGCCTGTTCTTGTTAGTAAAATGAAAGAGATGATGCTATGGGGGTGTGTGTGCAGGAGATAAAGATCAAATCAGCCAGGGCTGGAAAGTGACGGGGGGTGGTGTGGGTGCTTGCCCGGCAAGCGGGAGTACACGGTGCAAACCCCAGCACCACGTACACAACTAAGTGTCAGAGCAACGAAAGCTATGTGAAAACTCCATAAAAATTGATTCTCTCCTCTCTCTCTCTCTCACTCTCCTCTCTTTAAAAAAAATAAATAATTACAAAATGATCAAATCAGCCAATACACGTGCAAGTGTTTGATAACGTTAAAACCTTAATACAGGGGGAAACAATTATAATCTTTTCCACTAGAGTGGGTATGATTTCACCACACAAAACATCTTGAAAGAAATACAAATGGAATTGCAATGCTATATCATTTTATTTATCAAGTTGTATTTGTAGTTAAGCTGTATTTAAAATAGCAATTTTTCCCCCAAAGGAATCATCTTTCAAAATAAGGTCAGCATTTGAAACTGACTTCTCTAGATGAAGTTCTGCAAAATAGCCCTGCATCTGTGTAGAACAGAGTGACTGATCGGTGCTCTAGACAGCCTAGGTCTGGGGGTTCCCTTTCTCTCCAGGAAGCTTTGTCCAACAGCAAAGAACAGCAAGAGGTTTGTCCTGTTTAGGAACAGGGAAGGGCTCTTTCTAGCTCCAAACTGCTTCACTAAGTCTCACCAGTTTCCCTTAAGTCCCTCCCTTAAATCAGCCCTCACTTGGGGTTGGAGCAGTGGCTCAGCAGTTATGGTGCATGCACAGTACGTGAGTTCAAACCCCAGCACCACGTACACAACGAAGTCTCAGAGCAACAAAAGCCACGTGAAAAACTAAATAAAAATTGATTCTGTCTCTCTCTCTCACTGTCCCCTCTTTCTTTAAAAAAAAAAAAAAAGCCTTCATTCGAGTTGATTTTCTTCCAAACCCTGACTGATAAAAGTGGTGTTAAGAATTCGAAGTCTTATACTTTCTTTTGAATGTACCCCTCGTTGATTACTCACTACTTGGTTCATATTCTGAATCCATGTCACAAAGGGAAACTAATTGAATAATTATTTAGTTGATACTAAGTGCCAAGCAAAAGACTGCTCTGAGATTTGGGCTCCTTGATAAAGAATATGCTATTCCATAATTTAGGGAGAAGAGTGTATTACACCAGGTTAAATAAAGTAAATTAACATGTCTACAGTAGCAAGGAGGAATGGTTTAAGCCAGGCACAGTGGCACACACCTATAATCCCAGTTACTTCAGGGGGCTGAGATAGAAGTCTCGCAAGTTCAAGACCAGCCTCAGCAACTTGGCAAGACCCTAAGTAATTTAATTAGACCCTTTCTCAAAATAAAAAATAAAGAGTGGGGATGTGGCTTAGTGGTAAAGTGCCCCTGGGTTCAACTCCCAGTGCCCCAAAATAAACAACATACAAATTTTCTAGTATATCCATAAAAGGGACTTCTGAAGAATAACCTGTATCTACAGCTATGGACGGAATCACATCACGATGTATTATGAAATGAAAATAGATATTTGTAAAGTGATGATGTGAGCTCATTTTTATAAAAATAAACAATCCAAACTATTCCATACCTGTGTATACATGGTTTTTGTATGAACATGGGAAAAGTATAGAAAACATATATTGAAGTGTTAACATCAATTATCTCTGGATCATTGGGATAGAGAAAACTTTTAATAATTACCCTGCAATATAACTTTGCAATTGTACAGTGAATTTGGCATGGATTGTTTTTTTTTTTTTTTTTGCAATGTCACAGAGAAACTCAGTACAGAAAATTTAAAGAAAAAAAATCAATGTATATTCCCAAACCTAGAGATGTTCCTGAAACCTCTTGACCAGAAATGGTTCCTCCAACAGTTTACCTCAACGAAGCATGGGACACAAAATAAGAAATTCTAATCTTATTTTGGTAAATAGAGACAGAATTAGCATGAAATAGATCTAGATTGGTTCTATTATAACTAATTTCCTTATATATAAATGCTTCTTCCAATGACCAAAACCTTAAGGAGTGTTGACTAGATGACTGAATTTTGGTCTTGACTTCTGAAGTGGACAGAACATTTGCAAACCCCAGCATCCATTTTTTTGGCTTCCAGAGAGATAGGATCACCCTGACAAATCAGATGACAACAGCAGTGACTCATGGATATCCTCTCTCCTTCAGTGATCAAGCTTAAGAAGGGACTCTGGTTCGACAGTAGAGAGACTGTCATACTCTGGATATAAACAAGAAAACATTTGGCCTCAATTGCTGTACATAATCAAATTAAGCCATCAAGAGAATTTATAATGATGTTAACCCCTTAGAAGGAAAGCAAAGAAATAACAACAACAAATGCCACAAATCTACCATTAAGCCACTGGATCAAACCTGGCCTGAAGTCCACCTTAACGCCAGACTTTCCATAAATCACTATCTTTTCCTTATTGTTCTTACCAACTTAAGTTCTTTTTTTTTTTTTTGGTACTGTGTGTCACCAAAAAATCCATAAAAAGAACCCCACCCTCAAACTATATGGGCCAGATCATTTAAAAATGTCAAATTTATATTTTTCTTCTATATGCTATATTACTGAGAACTTTTTAATACAATTCTTTTTAATTTTCATACAATTTTTATATTACATTGGCATTTTCTAAATCCCCTTAATGAAAGTGCTTCCCTTAGGGGAAACAGAAAACCAAACCCTGAACCATCCAAAGACCAGTATGAATGGTGGTTATCAAGTAGCGAGGGGGAGGTGCTGTGGGTTCTCAGGAGATGTTGGTCAAAGGATACAAAAATCTCAGAAGACATAAGTTCAGGAGATCTGTTGTACAGCATGGTGACTATAGTTAATAACAATGTATTGTATTCTTGAAAACTGCTAAGGAATAGATTTTAAACTTTTTTACCACCAAAAATAAAAGTATATGATTTTGATTTAGCCGTTGTACAATGTATACATATTTTAAAATATACTGTTGTGCACTACAAATAGATGTCATTTCAATTTGTCAATTAAAATATTTTAAGTAAAAAATGATGATAAATTAAAATAGATTTTAAAAGGCCAATATGGATTTTCTTGGTGCTAACGTTGGGCACTCGTCTGGCTCAGATATGCTCAACATCTGATTTTATATTTTATTCACCCATATCCTGCCGCACAGCATTGCTTGTCCCAGAAGTAGGAAAGGTCACAGAATTCTTCATATGTCATAAAACTGCTTTCAGCAGGGCAGATCCTTGTCTCCGCTGCTAATAAACAGGATGGCCTTTAGCCAGGAGCAGCATCCTGAGGGAGGGAACATTGTTTGCTAAACTCATCTTCTGTTTGGCTGCCCCATTCAAGAGGTTTCGCCCAGCTTTGGTCTGAGAAGCACATGGGCACCTTGGGCTCTCTGGAAGGGGTGAGGGCTATGGCTGGAGGGCTGGCATCTGGAGTTTGGAAAGTTCCCAGCAAGCAAGCACTTTCAGCAGCTTCGATGTGGAGTCAGTCTGGTTTATTGGGTCTACTGAAGCCTCTGGAGCCAGATGTCTGGAACATCAGACAAGCTTCCTAACCTGAGCGTACTTCACCACCCTCCTCTGTAAAATGAGGGTGACAGTTAACACCCACCTATTAGATGACAAGTCTTTGGCTGAGTGATGTCCAGACATCTTCTAAACCAGACTTTAGGTGGCAAGAGCTCGGGAGGTATTTGCTGTAAAGATGAAGGAGAAGTAGAAGCAGTAAGAACCTAGCCCCTGAAAAGGTTAAAAATTGGTGAGTGATTGTCAGCAGGGAGAGCAGATGCTGGAGAAGTATCAATCAGCCCTCATAAGGGGCCGACTCGCTAACGCATTTTCTTGTCTCATACGTTGCCAGTTTTTGCACATTATCAATAATGAGCTCGCCCATCACATCTGTGAACACTCAGACCAATGGCAAAATTGTTCAGCCCAAGACTCAGGCACTTTGCTCTCCTCCCCATCAATAAGTTGAAATTGCTTTTCCAGTCGTCAAACACCATAAACACACACACACACACACACACACACACACACACACACACTACAATACACACACACCACATACACACCATAACACACACACACACACACACACACACCACATGGCAGGCTATGAGATATATTTTGTGCCTGAGTATGAGTAAAAAGAGAAAACACACTATTACTTAAGATCAAACATTGTTTTCAAGTCTCTGTTCTAGTTCCTGGAAAATCCATCCACAGTGGTGTTTTCAGGCAGGTTAAAATCTCTGAGCTATGATCAAACACTGTGCCAAGACCACGGCCAGACACACAGGCTTGGAAAACTGGAGAGAAAGGTTTGTTTCCAAATGAAAAGTATAGCGAGCCACAGCTGGCACCCGGCAGGACGGGCTCCGTGTGCAAGGCTGTGCCTTGGAGGTAGCTTCTGACCTGGGCTGGATCGCTGGCAGGAAGCAACTGCATTCTTCTCTCAAGAATTCAGTCTTTTCTCCTGTCTCCATTTCAAGAAATAGCTTCCCTATGGTTCTTCTGCCCCTACTGAAATTTGGTAAAAATAAAATAAAAAAGTTTCAAATCAAAATGAGTAGAGCTATATTATTTTGATTTTTGTCCTTTATGACTTAGTCAACACTCGATTCCCTGACAGATAATGTCCTAAGGCCTGCGAAGTGGATGGATTTGCCAAATGAACATATGCCTCTCTTTCACCCAGGAGTTATTTTGGAAAAAGCTTCAGGGCTGGACAATGGCGATGAGGGCCTTTGTCTTCCAAAAGCCATCAGAGAAAGGAACCAGGTTTCAGATTTTCGAAGCAGGGCGGGTCTTACCACAAGGTGGCATCAGCTGGAACCTGTCTAATCCTCTCCTATCTGGCAACCCGGAGGTGCCTGGAGTGCTAGGATTTGCCTTTAACACCATGAAGATAGAGTATGGGATTTAGATTTAAAGAGACCCAAAGCTGACCCCTGATTTTCCTCTCACTTACTAGCTATGTAACACGGGGTGAGAAAGTTAAATCCCTGAGTTTCATTTTTAATCACTCATAAATTAAGAAAAATGGCTTGGTTAGTAATGTATATACCAAATGAGACAATATAGGTAGTTCCTCTTTGCAAAGCCAAACAAATTGTTCCTGATTGCAGTTAGGATGGTTCAAGTCATATTTGCTTTTCCTTTCAATGTATTGCTCCTATCTTTTGAAACATTTTTTCCCTTAGAGAATAGCTCGTTAGCCATGTCGATCATTTGCATTTTGTTTAAAGAGAGTGTGAGGGATAAAGTGAGAATTAATTTTTTCCATCTGGTTTTTGTTTTTCCTCCACTTAGTTGTGTGTGGGGGCTGGGGATCAAACCCAGGTCCTTGTGCATGCCAGGCAAGCGCTCTCCCACTGAGCCACCTCTCCAGTCCATCATTTATTCGCGTTTTGATGTGAACAAAGAATGAAAGTAAGCAGGGGTGGAAGAAATGGCTGAAGAAGGGCGCCCAGCGGAACATGCTAAGAAATGGAAACACAGTTCTCCCAGGGGGCTTAACAGACTTTCTGCTCTTTAAAGTGCTCGTCTGCCTTGGACCTCCTGTCTCGCTCATGCTGATATGAGGTTCGCTTGCTTTTCCCCAACAGAGAAATGTAGAAATATGGACTTCATTCAATAAAATAAGCACTGGGGACATCTACTGATGCCAAGTACCATGGAGTGCTTGAGTGGAACAGGCTTGTCCTCTCTTGACCTCCCAGTCCAAGGAAGCCCTAGAGAAGAGAGCCCAAGACAGCACCCTGACATGCTCCCATAGTTAAGGAGACGTTCAGGTGAAAAACTCAAGGAAAGGGGTGAAAGAAGAAGAGGTCCACAGGTCAGTGAGAGCAGGGGGGAAGAGAGGGCATCCGGGGCACCAGTGGGTCCCTCTTAGACGAGGGAAGGTGGCTTTTCCTCTGATAAAAGCAACCACTCACTTATTCAACAAACACATATTTGCACTGACGCTGTGTGAGAACTGCTGGGTCCTAACAGCTCGGTTATCAGACTCTCAAGGTGGGGTTTGCCCAGGAGCGAACTCTGAGACCGAGATCAGCATGCAGGAGGTTTATCAGGGAGTGTTTTTTATTTCGTTTGTTCTTTTAAGCAGAGGATGGACGCAGACTGGGCAGGGGCAAGGAAGGTCAGACTGTGCTGCAGCCAGGGCAACGCCCAGAGGACGCTCTGGAGCTAGATTGGCCCTTCAGACTGCTAGGTTGGCCTGGCCATGTCAACCAGTCACTAGATGGAGCCACCCCGGGCACGTCCTTGGCTATCTGCCAACAAGGCAACAGAGGCTGGTGACTGCAGCCCACCTCCCAGTTGCACTCCCAGCATCCAGGGGAGGAAGAGCTTCGTTGACAGGAAATCTAGGGGCTTACCTCGAAGAATAGGATCCCCACTTCCTGGAGGCCACCATCTCCTCCAAGATGCAGACATTCAACAACTAATCCAGCAGGTGGCAGCAGCATGATTCAGGTTGGTCAGCGTGGATAGAGCAGGATTTGTTGAGCCAGGGTCCTTGTATGCAAAGGACCAACTCTTGTCACCTACAGCATAAAGGGATTTGTGGAAGAGAAATGGACAAGCTCAGAAAATTGTTGGAAAGGCTCAAGAAACCAGTTGAAAACAGGGCAGGAACAACAAAAAGAAGGTGGATATCCAATACCTCAACTGAGATCCTGGCATAGGAGCAGTATGGTCTGGGTGTCTCTTCTGACCCTAAGAAACATGGGGTGCCTCCCTTTCTATCTCTAGAATGTACTCGGACTCATTCACTGCTGCTCTGCACGTTGGAGACTCCAAATGTGGAGACTCAGGCCCAGTGAGTCAGGTCCCCACGTTGCAGCTGCCACCATGGGGGCAAGAGAACACCTGCAATTCAGGATTCATCAAAAGGAGAGAATGCCCTGGTTCCCATCTCACCTGGGCCAAGGGGGATCCTAAGCACCAGAAGGAGGTTCAGACACCGAGCTGATCAAGAGTAACAAAACAAAAATACATAAACCACAAAGACTGACCTGGCTCAGCACTCATGGGATATGGTTAATAAGAATCACACAGATGCTGGGGTTCCCCACACACAGGAAGGGGGTTCAACATCGGACTAATAAAACAAACAAGACAAACACGAAAGACCAGACCATCCCTTGGACTCAACACTCAAGAGAAGGGATTAATGAAAGTTATGCAGGTACTGGGCCCAGCTGGATAGATGTGGTGTTGGCAGAAGGCTCTGGTCTCTGCAAAGAAAACGAAATGCACTCAGGAAACGAAGACTGAGCTCCAGTCAAAAGATGGAGATTAGAAGGGAGAATTGAACTCAAATACCCATGGCCCAGCACAACATTGGCAATGAGACTAATCTGAGTTCTTTCCAGCAGTAAGAGGAGGGCCCTTAAAATACAGCAACATTTGGCCAGACAGGCTTAGGCTCTAAGCAGAGGCTGAGTCTTTGAGTCAAAGCTCTCTGCTCCTGCAAGCTGTGAGGCTGGAACAGGTAAAGCCAGGAAGACAAATGACCCCAAAAGAGGCTTCAATAGCTTTCCTCTCTATATCTCCATCACCTCCAGAGCTCTCCCCCCAAATAAAGAAAAGACAAGCAACATTTATTTAGTGCCAACACACTAAACATTGTGTTGCTTCAAAACCTCAAAAAGAGATCTGTTATCCTCATTTTCCCACCGCAGAGGCTTAGAAGCATAGATGCTAAATAACTTGTCTTGTGTTGTACAGATTCAGGATTCAAACTCTGGTCTGCCCCCAAAGACAGCTCACCCATTTTCTACTGTGTATTCTCTCTTCTTAGGTTCTCCACCCTCAGCGTAGTCTGGTAACCACTTTGTACTTACATTTCTCGTGGAATTTGTATTCTTATTTTAATATGTCATGGTATTTGAGGTGGCAAGCTCACAATAAGGCACATTATACAATGATGACTTTACCTGAGGGTTTTGCAGAGCTAGGGTTGCAGACTGGGGAGGATGGAAGTCAATTTAATTTGTTAGTGTTTAAAACAGTTTTGCAGTAAAACAAACAGATGCATTTAAGATATGAATAATTAAGACAAAATATACAATGTCAAGAAAATCTCAAGTCCCTTTGTGCTACCTTACTCATCCCTCAGAGATATGTGTTTGCACTTCTCAGTCATTGGGACATATTAAAAACAACTTTTTAGAAATACTAATTGCAAGCAAGAAAACTCAGTTAGGGTCACTCTCAGGCCCCCGACTCCAACCTCACTTGGGAACAAAGTGAAAAGTGCCAGTGGCCACTCAGAAAAGCCTAAGTATTGGGGAAACTCCAACAGGAGAAGTCCCTAAAACTTCCAGCATTTTGAAAGAGTGGAAACTTCTGGAGACAAAAGAATGAGTCAGAGTCCCAGTAGTATAAAGGAGGAATAATGAGATGAAAAGGAGCAAAGAAAACTTTGGCTGGGAGTTGGGAAAATTCCCAAGTAGTCAGAACTGCTGGGTGACCGTCTCCTGGAAGAAACGAGGTGCTCTCCTAGCCCATCAAAGCCAGGAGGGCGCTGATGCCGGAAGGGAGAGGTGGCCAAGCAGGTCATTTGCAGCTCCTATTTCAGTTGCTCTCAGAACAGGGGTGATTCAAACCGTATGTCCTAAAAACCACTCTTCGTTTCAGTGGTTTGGGTTCTTTTAAAGTACCACGTGACTGAGTTCCTTGTGACAAAAGAAAGTGCTCTCACAAACAAAGTCCATTTCAAACCCAGCTCCCTTATCGCCATGTAATGTGCTTTCTTTTAGAACTCATTCCAGGATAAACTGGATTGAAGTGGGGCTTTTTGTAAACTGTGAGGCCAAAGAACAGGAGAATATGAAAGATACCACACTGGGTTGGATCAACTTTCAGGGCAGCCTGGGGTTCTGAATCGGACTGTGGTACACAGGGACATATGGTCGGGAAAAAAAGGGTTGTAGTTAACCTCAAAAGGACAGGGACAAGCCCTGTGGGGACAAGCATGCCTATTTTGTGGGCAAATCCTTCATGGATGTCTTGCTACATCTCTGGAGTGAAGTAACAGCTGCCTTGGACCTTAGAGACCCACAAAGCTGGGTGAGGTCTTACCCTGCCACACAGAAAAGAGACTTTGAGGAAGAATTTTATCTTCTCTGATCTTTAAAATAGATACAACAGGGGCCGGAGTGGTGGCTCAGTGGTATTGCATTTGCCTGGCATGTGCGAGGACCCAGGTTCAAACCACAGCACTACATATACAACTAAGTATTGAACCAATGAAAACCAGATGAAAAACTGAGCAAGGTTGAGTCTCTCTTTCTCTCTGTCTCTCTCACTTTCCCTCTCTCTCAAATAAATACATACAACCAAACCTACTTCAAAACATGACTGAGAAGGAAACGTCTGTGCAGTACTGAACACAGCGGCTGCATACAGCAGGTGCTCACTGCATTGCAACATGTACTGTAATGGAGGTTCTGCTTCACAGTATCATTTCCTGGTGCATCAGTACTGTATTTCAGATGTACAGGACCCCCAAGCTATTATTATAATAATGCTCATCTAATAGATACCTGCACCTTCCTGATTGGAAGAGAAAGTTGGTATTTTGCTAGCAATGCCCCAACTCCAGATTGCAAGGAAAGTTCTGCTATACCCATTCTTGGTCCCTGGGATGTCTTTACAGCTGAGGTGTCTGTTTTCAACTTCTTCCTGGGTACTAAGGCATTAACCCTATTCCAAAACTTCCAGATGCGATCCATGAGTTTACCTAAACAAACACAATACTAACATGTGCCAACTGCTAAGAGAAGATTTATGACTTACTTATTGCAGTAAGAATGTTAGAAGAGTCAAGAAGAAATAGGTGATGGCTTACGGATCCTGACCCTTGGCAATGAGTCAGGATCTGCCAAGCAATCTCCATCTCACATTTAGCCTTCAAAATGCACCTAGCTGAATGAACTGGGAGACTGCGCTGATGGAAATAAGGGCTGCACCCTAAAGCTCCAGACCTGGAGGAACCAACAAGCATCTTTTTCTTTTTCTGCTGTTTTATAGCTGCTGCAAAATTAGAAAGGGAGCCTTCGAGATGGCTTTGCACCGATTAATTATTCAGTGCTCAGTCCAAATCTATGCTATGGCTGTTCCTTGATTCATTAGTAATCACTCATGAATATAATGAGGTTTTTGTTCACCTTCAGGCAGTAGAAAACATCTGTGCCAATTCCTAATACAAAATGTCCCAGTGTCACAGGTAAATATAGAAAGCTAGAGAAAGGACTACAAGAAACAACGTTGGAGCCACAGAAGAAGCATATTGTATTTTCTGAGCCATCGTAGGGTCATTTTTTCTCTATAAAGACCCAGGCTTCCGAGGGGGAGTAGGGAAGTTATTTCACGGGGGAGGAGTGCTCATTCCCCCAGGCTTCCATGTACCTTGCACAGATTCACCCTGG
>PVKS010013814.1:0-49873 GCA_004027875.1 Aplodontia rufa | reverse complement strand
AATCCAGATAAGATGTAATGCTTTATAATCTAATATCTTTTTTTTAGAGTTATAAAGGGAAAGGGAAGGGAGGGATAAGGGAGGGTAATTGGGGGGGGCACTCCTGGAGATAATTGCAATATCCAGAATATTTACACATTTTATACACATTTTATATTATTTTGTTAAAATCGTGTAAGGTTGTTCAAAAAAAAAAAAAGACACAGACTAGCACACTGGATGAAAAAACAAAACCCAACAATATGCTGACTACAGGAAACCCACCTTATGGCCAGTGACACCCACAGATTAAGAGTGAAAGGATAGAAAAAATCTACCAGGCATACAGCCCATGAAAGCAAGCTGGAATTGTAATTCTTACAGCCAACAAAGTGGATTTCAAACATAAATCAATCAAAGGAGATAAAGAACGCCACTATATCCTAGTAAAGGGAACAATACAACAGGAAGAAATAACCATAGTAAATATATACTCTCCAAACACCAATGCCCCCAACCACGTGGAAAATTTACTCCAAGATATAAAAGTACTTGTGGAGCTCAACACAATACTACTGCAAGACGTTGACACTATTCTATCACCAATAGACAGATCATCAAAGGCAAAAAACAACAAAGAAATCTCCAGTCTAAACAACACCATAAATCAAACAGACTTAACAGACATCTACAGAATATTCCACACCAAATTGTCAGAGTATACCTTCTCAGTCTCCAAAATAGATCATATTCTAGTTCACAAAGCAAATCTCAGCAAATATAGAAAAGTACATATTAATCCATATATCCTATCAGATCATGATGTCATGACCCTAATAACTAATAGCAAAAGCCATGGCCCAAAACACACATATCTACACATATCTGTGAAGACTGAATAACACCTTATTAAATGACGAATGTACGCAAGAAGACCTGAGAACAGTAATTAAGGAATTCTTGGAAGAGGATGAGAATGAAGACACAATATATCAAAACCTCTGAGACAGCATGAAATTATTCTTAAGGGGAAAATTTACTGCACTGAGTATCCACACTAAGAATCAGGGGAGATCCCTAACAAATAAGCTTATGCTCCAACTCAAAAATCTACAAAAGGAAAAAACAGTCTAATCCCAAAGCCAACAAAAGACAGAAAATAATTAAGATCATAGCTGAAATAAATGAAAATGAGAAAAAAAAAACAGCAACACAACAAAAAGAATCAATTAAAAAAAGAGCTGGTTCTTTGAAAAAATAAAATTAGCAGACCTCTAGCTCATCTAACTAAAAGAAGGAGAGAATCAAAGCAAATCAACAAAATAACCAATGAAAAGGGGTAAGATCACCGCTGACCCCACTGAAATCAAAGAGATTATCAGAACATATTTTGTGAAACGATACTCCTCTAAATAAGATAATCTTGATGACATGGACAAATTTCTAGACACATACAACATCCCCAAATTGATACAAGATGAAATTGAAATCCTAAACAGCCCAATAGCAGGCACCGAAATTCGTAGAGCAATTAAAAGTCTTCTAACAAAGAAAAGCCTAGGACCTGATGGATTCTCATGGGAGTTTTACCACACCTTTGAAGAAGAACTGACACCTCTCTTTATTAATCTATTCCAAGAAACTGAAAAAGAGAGAACTATCCCAAACACTTTTTATGAAGCAACTATAACTCTGATACAAAAACCCAACAGACACACATGGAAAAAAGAAAACCACAGACCAATATCCCTCATGAATATCAATGCAAAAATCCTTAATAAATTTCTTGCAAACTGCATACAAAAACACATAAAAAAATATTCACCATGATCAAGTGGGCTTCATTCCAGGTATGCAAGGCTGGTTCAACATACACGAATCAATAAATGTGATTCATCACTTAAACAAAATTAAAGACAAAAACCACATGATCATCTCAATAGATGCAGAAAAGGTGTTTGATAAAATCCAGCACCTATTTATGCTCAAACTCTAGAGTAAAGAGAGATCAAAGTAAGCTTAACTTTGTAAAGGCCATATATACCAAACCCGCAGCTAGTATAGTATTAAATGTAGAAAGACTGAAAGCATTTCCATTGACATTGAGAACCAGACAAGATTCCAATGTCATTCTTTGCAGATATAGAAAAAGCAATTCTCAAATTCGTATGGAACAACAAGAAACCCAGAATAGCCAAAATGTTACTAAGCAAGAAATATGAAACAGGTGGTTTTGCAATACCATATCTAAAATTACACTATAGAGCAGTAGTATTAAAGACATCATGGTACTAGTATCAAAATAGGAATGAAGATTGATCGAATAGAATAGAAGACTCTGAGACAAACCCACAAATCTTTAAACATATGATCTTTGACAAAGAGGGTCAAAACATAACATCAAAGAGAGAAAGTCTATTCAGCAAATGGTGCTGGACAAATGGGACAATCACTTGCAGAAAGTTGACTTAGATCCTTATCTCTCATCTTGCACAAAATAAACTCTAAATGGATTAAGAATTAGGAATTAAACCAGTTGCCATACAACAACTAGAAGAAAAATTGAGACCAACACTCCAGCAACGACTTCCTCAACATGACTCCTAAAGTGAAAGAATTATAATCAAAAATCAATGAGTGGGATGCCATTAAACTGAAATTTTCTGTACAGCCAAGGAAATAGTCAAAACAGTCAAGAGACAGTCTACAGAATGGGAGAGAATCATGGCCTGTGATCCCTCTGACAAGGGACTAATATCCAAAATTTACAAAGAACTCAAAAAACTCAATAACAAAAACACAAACAATCCAATCAATAAATGGGCCAGAGAGCTAAACAGAAACTTCTCAACAGAGGACATTGAGCAAGCCAATGAATACATGAGAAAGTGCTCTAAATCACTGGCAATCAGAGGAATGCAAATCAAAACTACATTAAGATTTCATCTTACACCAGTCAGACTGGCAAAGATGTAGAAGACGAATAATACCAAATGCTGGAGGGGTTGTGGGGAGATAGGAACACTAGCACACTGTTGGTGGAATTGCAGACTAGTCCAGTTGCTCTGCAAAGCAGTGTGGAGACTCCTCAAAAAATTAGTGTTGGATCCACCATATGACCCAGCTATCCCTTTTCTGGATATTTTCCCAGAGGAGTTAGAATCAGCACATTACAGCAGCACAGCAAAACCCATGTTCATAGCAGCTCAATTTACAATAGCTAAATTATGGAACCAACCCAGATGCCCCTCACTGGATGAATGGATCCAAAATGTTTGATACACACACACACACACACACACACACACACACACACAAAGGAGTTCTACTCAGGTATTAGAAAAATGACATTGCATGTGTTGAAGGTAAATGGATGGCATTGGAAGAAATCATTCTGAGTGAAGTTAGCTGAACCCTGTGAGTCAAAGGCCAAATGGTTTCCCTCATTTGTGGAGGCTGGACCTAAACCCAGGCTTAGGAGTAAGGTAGACAAACTCCATAGAATAAAAATGCAAAATGTTAATATTTATGAGAGACCGTTGCAAGATACTGCATAAAATATTTGAACAAGCTATGCTGCATATCTGTACAAAAACATAAATGTTTAATCCTATTGTCAAATATTTTTTAAAATAACAAGGAATGATAGGAAGGGAGGGGAAGGGGAAATGTTGGAACTGAGATAAAGCAAGGTACAATCCAAGCAGTTATGTGTCACTGAATATACTATAGTTATAAATATATATATAAAATGTTGTTCATAGGTATTAGAATTATGTCACTATAGTTGAGTTTCTTAGGAACAATATAGGACCCAGAAGAAAGGCAAGGGATTGGGTGACAGGAGGATGTAGGTAGAGGGGTGTGGAGGGGGTGGATATTAAACAAATTGTATTGCTGATTTGTGTGAATCTAGGAATATGCAACAACTATCCCATCATTATGTTAAACCATAATGCACTAATAAAAAATAAATTAAAAAACAGCAGGAATTTATGTCTTACCATTTTTAAGACTGAGAAATCCAAGATCAAGACAACAGCGGATTCTGGGTCTGCCGAGGGCGCCACTTCTACTTTGGAGATGGCGGCTTTTTGATGACTTTCATGTGGAGGAAGGGACTTGTGGCTCTCTGTGGTCTCTTATAAGGACACTAATCCCACCCATGAGGGTAGAGCCTTGTGACCTGATCACCCCCCTAGCAGGCCTCTTTATAATGCTGTCTCTGTCTGGGTTAGTTTTCAACTTACAAATGTTGGGTGGCACACAAACACTCAGACCACAGCGCCTTCCCTGGTTTGGTCCTGGCCTCCACCAGGAATGGCTCATGTTCCTCTCTGTTCTGCCCAGCTTACTTTTTGAGGGCAGAGGAATGGACTAATTGACCTCCTGGGGCTCTGTTTCAGTCTGTAAATCTGTGGTGCAAAAAGGTCACTTTGCAGTCAAGCTGAGGCTACCCTCCTGCTGCTACTGCTCTGCTCCTAGGTCTGCTTCCTGGAGGCAGCAGAGGCTTGGAAGAAGGCTGGGATAGCAACCGCAGTCCCTGCTTCGTCACACAGCCCCATGGAGGATTCCCCCTCCTTCTCTCTTTTTTTCTTTTTCTTAAACCAAAGTTCGAAGCTAAATCCACTGTGGGCTGAGGGAGGCACTTTAAACTTCACTTGCTTCCAAGTTTAAATGGGAAGACTTGACAGGTATGCTAATGCTCCTCTATTAAGTCTGCAGAAAATGACATTAAAGGTATTGGTTAAAGACACGGCTCAGTGTTTGAGCAATTTAATGAAGTGTTACACACAAGCTGACCTTGTAGAGGGAGAGGCTTGCGGCTCTCTCGGCGTTTCGGGAGGCCCTGGCCACTCTGTTTGACATCTGAGCTTAACACCAACCCTGGACTCATTACTGTCTGCAAGGTTCTAGGAACAGCCAAGGGGGAGACCGGCCTTTGCTTGTAAAGTCCAGTGACAGGAAGGAGTGGTAAAAATAGTGGCTCCTGAGCCTCAGCGGCACGAGGCCAGACGAGGTGCTAGTTTGAATGACATGTTCAGTTTTCATAAACATGGGCAGTGGTCACCCTGGGGAGCCAGAACGGGAGGAGAGGATGGGGCTCAGAGTGGGCAGGTGGACAGGGTCAGCCAAGTATAAATGCTAGAGCTTCTGGCTGCCATCTGATCCCCAGGAGAGCTGGCGGAATTGCGGGGGGTGTGTCCCTGCTAGTAAAGTAGGCAACTGTACAGAGAGTCCAGGATGGCCGGGAGGAGGGACCAGAGGCGTTCCCCGATGCTACAGAGATGTGTACCCCTAGGAAAGTGTCAAAGGAACAGGACTCCAAGATCCACGTGACAGCTGCCTTCAGTCACAAATTCATCTATGAAATGTTACTGAGAATCTACCATTTATCACCTTTCTCTTCAAATACACCCTATTCACTGTGTTTCAGCCTCAGTAGTGTTCTGCCACCTCTTAGAACATTCAAAGCTTCTCTCGGCCACAGGCCCTTTGCACATACTTCTCTGCCTAGGATTTTTTTTTCACAATGACAGCCTCTTTAAGCCTTCCTATATCAGCTTATGTATACTCTGATCAGAGAGGCATTTGGGTAGCTCATGAGCCATGTAAGGTCCATAGGTGTTGCTGGGTATAGTAATAAAGTAATAATTACTATATAATAATCCTTTGCATTCATTTTTTTTGTAACTCAATACAGTTAGCCCTCTGTATCCACAGTTTGTACATCACAGACTCAACCAACTAAGGTTTGAAAGGGTTTGTGGAAAAAAGCTATCGATCTCTCGTTTTCCTTTTCTTGTCATCATTCCCTCAACAATGCAGTGTAACAACTATTTGCACAACATTCACATAGTCTTAGGTATCATAAGTAATGTAGAGATGATTTAAAGTATATGCAAGGATATATGTAGGTTCTGTGCAAATACTGCCCCATTTTTCATATGGGACTTGAGCTTCTGCAGATTTTGGTCCCCATGGGGGTTCTGGAACCAATCCTTACAGGTAAAAACGGGCAACTCTCTATATATATTTTAAATTTCTTCATGTTATTCCATTTGAGATCTCCAGAGACCTCACAAGGCGCACAGAATTTGCTAGCTGAAGGAAGCTGTGAGTGCCCAAGGACCCAGTTCTAGAACAGAGGATTCAAGTCACCTGACTCCCTGACCAGGGCTATTTCCAGGGCTGCAAATGGCCCTCAGCCTCTCCTGGTTAATGAGGTGGATGGATATGGAAGGGCCAGGCGGGCATGCAGTTGCGGGAGCAGCATCCGCAAGGCCTTCTCCTGTGGTCTCTGCTTCTCGTGTGCAGAGTAGGGCAGAGGTGGGGGGCAGCCCTGCCCCTGGGGGTGCTTCTCCTCGGCCTGAGCCAGAGCACTGCTGTGTTTGACAGTTCCTTCTCCTCTGCTGCTACCTGTCCTTTTCTGTTTCCCTGAGCGCATGTGGATATCTGCTACACTGCACTACCGCTTCAGGAAAGCAGTCTTTGGAGGAAGAGCCGCAAGTCCGGGCTTTGTAGGGGAACAACTCGCCGATCAATGAACATCTGTTGAACACCTCCTCTGTGTCTTCCCTTCCGTTCAGGCTCAAAAAATAATAATTGACATATTGAGCTCTTGTGACTGCAGGTTCTGAGCTTCGCCACTTAAACACGCCATCTCCCTTCACCCTCGCAGCAATCCTGGGGGATGGGAGCAAGCGTATCCCCATCTATCAGGAAAGAAACCGGATTAGACAGGTATGTCATTCATGTAAGGTTGCAGGGTAACAGAGGGTATACCCTGAATGTGAACGCACGGCTGTGGACTCAGGCTCCAGGGAACTCCACGCACACTTGGTGGGAACAGTGTGTATCACAGGTGTGCGGGGCATAAACCAGACAGCTGCACATTGCCGCAGCGGCCAAAAGAGTCTGCCTCCTCTGGCTGTCCCTGCTGATGACTCCCTTATAAAACAGCCAGAGGAGAGTACGGGAGGCGCGCCCTCCACAGCTGGGCTGTGTGTGTGGAACACAAGGACACCATACCTGCAAAGAGAGGGGATGACCTGGCGTGGGAGCAGCCCCAGAGGGCTCCATGGAGAAGGTGGGGCTTGATGCTTGCCAGGTCTTGGATGATGATCATAGTGGCCTATGACACACATATCATTGTCATTGTCATGAATGGTTTTGTGCCAGCCCTACCATAGGTATATTGCACCAGCATCCCACTGGACTCTTTTCCTTTTTTTTTAAAGAGAGAGGGACACTGAGAGAGACAAAGGAAGAGAGAAACAACTTCATTTAGTTTTTCACATGGCCTTAGTTGCTCCAACACTCAGCTGTGTACGTGGTGCTGGGGTTTGAAACCGGGTCCTCGTGCTTGCCAGGCAAGCGCCGAAACCGCTGAGCCACCGCTCCAGCCCTGTGGATTCTTAATAATAACCTTACAAGACAGGTAAGTGGAAGGCCTGTGCTGTTGTGACTCCATGTGCAAGTGACGTAGTAAAAAGGGGACTGGGTCTATTAGACCCGTAATACTGGAGCTGGCACGTGGTGCAGTTCCAGGTGGGCTGAGGAGAAGAAGGGGATGTTCAATAAACACATTATAAACATGGCAGCAACCCCCAAATCACTTTAAGGCTAATAAACAGTCTTGTATTTGGATCACTGAATATGATTTTAAAATGTTAATTCAATTGTTCAAACTGGACTCTGATTATCAAGTGAGGCTTTTGAGGAACTTGATATCATGGTTAAATAAGCAGGCTCCAGCCGCAGACAGCTGGGTTCCAGCTTCAGCTCTGCAACTTATAAGCTGTGTGGCTGTGGACAAGGTGTTCAAACTGTACTTCAGACAGGTCCTCTCTAAAATGTGGGCCAGCACAGCATTGCCATATAGGGGCGTTCAGAGGATCTGAACAAGCACAGGTGAAGTGCTTGGAGCAATGCCTGCCCTCCCATGGTGTCGTTTAGATTGTTAATTTCCTGAATCTTTCTGTTGAACACCAACCTATTCTGCACTAGACAAGGGGGAAACATGAATATGAACCAGGCATCATCCTGGCCTCTGATGTGCACTCAAATAACTAAACCAGCCTGGAAGGAGTCAAGGGGTGTTTCTGACCTGCAAGTAAACACTTGGTGAGCTCAGTCCTGGCTGCAAGGGGCCCATGATGGAGAAGGAACTTGGTTTGGTGCTGCAGGAATGGGCAGGATTCTAATAGCAAGGCATTGGGGACCTTGTGCAGAGGAAAGCATAGTGTTCTCACCACACCAGTTGGGCATTGGCTAATCAGGAGATTAATCCACCCCAGGTGACACCTGCTAAGAAGAAAACATAGCCACTCAAACCAGCACTGGCATTTTAACATAGTGTTAGCTCTCCACTCTTTTCACAGTGAAGATCCTTCCAGGGAATGAGGATGCAGCTCAGTGGTAGAGCTCTTGCCTACCATGTTCTGGGCCTTGGGTTTGATTCCCAGCATGGCAAAAAGTAAAATAAATAAATACTTCTTTTTAATGAAATCTTTTCTGCATTTTCATGACCAAAAACTCATCCCTATTAACTTTCACTGGGGCCCACTGTGAAGACCCATCCCTACCCCATTCCACCCAGGTGTTTCTGCAGAGGGAAGTGCAAAATGAACAGCTCTTGGATCCTGACAGCTTAATGCTCTCTTAGCTTTGCGTTCACAGCTCGGACATGACGAAAAATGGGACCCAAAGTGAATGGCTTCTTAACCGACAACATAGGCCAGAAGCCAAAGGCCCAGACCTTAGTCTCACACTGCTCCCCTAGACAAGGAGGCCCTCTGCTCTTTCTTCCTCTCCAACTGGGCTCTTCTTGTTTTCTGCCTTCTTTGTCCTCTGTTAGTCAGTTTTCCATAACTGTGACAAAATATCTGAAATAATAAACTTATAAGGAGGAAATGCTTAATGTGGTTCACAGGTCACTTGACCGTTTTGTTTTGAGCCCTTTGTGACTCTGTGCATCCCAGCAGGAATGCCTGGCCTAGCAGAGGAGGCCTGCTCACCTCCTGGAGGAAGTAGAGAGAGAGGGGAGGGACCAGGCCCTGATACCCCTGCTAGAGGGTGCCCTCCCTGACCTCACTTCCTTCCACCGGGTCCGCTGCCTGAAGGCTCTTCCATTAGTACCAAGGGCTGGGGACCAAGCCTTCAACACGTTGGGGATCCTCAAGATTCAAACCACAGTATTCTGCCTTTTTGTTTTGCATTTCTCTTCTCCTTTCTTGCATCCTTCCCTCCTCCTTCTTCTTCCTGGTTGGTTGCTATTTCTCTAATTTGCTTAAACCCCTTCTGCACACCACAAACACACACTCCATCATTTTACGTCTCCAGTACACTCTTGTGGGCCACAGACTCAGCTTCTCTTTGTTGTCATCTGGAAGGTGGACAGATGGTTCAGCTGAGGTGGAGGAGAAAGAGCAAGAGGAGTGGAACTCGCCCTTGGACCAGGAGACAGGCTCATGTTTTAAGGAGGAGAATCAAGCCAGGACTGAATTCACTCACGGCCCTTATGAAAAAGCATGGAGAAGGGGAGAGAGGTTTTTTTTCACCTCTTCCTCATGAAAAAAAAAAAGAGCTTTTAAAATAAATAGCTGACAGAATCTCTTATTTGAGTAATTCTTTGCTGGTTATAAACGTGCCACTCTAGAGTGCTTTATTTAGAAGTTTTTAAAAAACTGCATTCTCTCGGAGAGTGCTCAGCATCACCGGGGGAGTGAGGTTCACTCCCTCCTGGTGCCCAGCCTCAGACGTTCATATATTCTCCTATAATCTGATCTAGGTTATAAAAATAAAGAGAGAGGAGAGGCAGCTGGTTCTCCCACACATCTGACATTTTCCTTTATGCCTAGTTTAACTTTTTGATGACAGGCTGGGTTCACTCCACTGGAGAATTTCTCCCTTCAAATGGGCTCCATGTTTTATGTTTGAAAATTTTTCTTTAGACAAACCTGGTAATTTTTCAAGTTAAAATGTGTACACTTTAAGCACTTAGCAAGTTTAAGGATCCATCTGATGGGCACATAAATCTGAGGTTATTCATTCTAACGTCCCCATGTCTAACTGCACTCTTAAAAAATAATAAAAGCTAGTGACATATTTTACTTGTTTTTTAAGTGAAAACCCCACACTGTCAGTTTCCTAAGTAATTGATTAGCATCTCAGTGAGCTCCCTGCTCTGTCCCTGTTGACACCAGGTGTGCTACAGAGCTTGCAGTACACCAGGTGGCTCCTCGTGAAGCCAGAGGGAAAGAGAAGCCCGGCTTCCTGTCCTTTCTCCTCTCAGTGGGGACATAGATTTTTCCCCTGGCCACAGGAGCTTGCTGGGCCCTAGGCCAGGGGCTCTTCGCCAGACTTCTCTCTGGTTTATTGACATTTGTGCTCACATGGTGTCCTAGGAAGTTGCAAACTTTGGAGACCAGAATCTAAGTTTGAGCTTAACCTGCGTTCATGGGCTGAGTCACCTTAGGGCATGTGCTTGACATCTCTGTGCCTCTGTCTTTTCCATGCGTAGAGTGGGATTAGCAAAAACATCCACACTCCAGGTTGTACTGAGCTAATGTCTGAAAGCACTTAAGAGTACATTCCTGGGTGATTTTATTTTTTTGGTTTAAAGTGGTGGAAAGCAACAATGTCCTGTAAATTTCATAAAGTTACAAGAAAGGATTTTGAAAGTTTTCATCATAAAGAAATGATACATCTTTGAGCAGATAAATATGCCAAACTGATTTAAATATCATACAATGTATGCGTGCATCAAAACATCACATGGTATCTCATTAATAAGTAGAGTTTTATATTTTTATATATCAATTAAATTAAATTTAAATTTTAAATATTAAAGAAAAAAGTAAAGTGGTGGGAATCCCACTTGTTTCACAGTCTCCAGACTCCCAAGTGTGGACCAGCTAGGGCAGAATGCAGAATTCTAACCCTCATCGCACTCTGAATTCCAGAAGGCAGCTTCGTTTGGGGCAGAGATACAAGAATAAAAAGCACTCCAGCCAGTCTCCTGGCCTTCCCCTTAACCTCCCTGCTCTGAAGGGAAGGGCACATATGACCCACCAGAGCTGCATTTCTTGCTCAGTCTGGGCTCCCTGAGACCCACCCATCAGCATGGTACCAGGGTCTTAAGTGGCCAGTTGTACTCCTGTCTGTGTCGCCTGGGAACTTCTTAGAGATGAAGATTCGCCAGCCTCACACCAGACCTGCCCAACCATATTCTGCATATTAACAAGACCCTGGGGAGTATGCGTGTGCATCATAGTTTGAGATGCACAGCCCTGGACTTGGGCTCTAGGGGAGCACAGGCTGCAGCAGAAGAGGAAGCATCGGTCCTCATATCCCTGGGCTGGGGGCTGGAGCAACTAATCCTACAGAGCACTGCCAGGCAGCACCCTAGCGTCAGTTTGCTCATGTGTGGACTCTTCAGCTTCTCTTTTCCTTTTTCCTCTAACATGTCACCACATGGCACTCAGTTTGGGTAGAATTGGATAATCAAGACCTGAAACTAAAAATCAAGTTTAACTTAGTTCCGCACTGAGAGCCTAAGGGTATTGCAGATTGAGTATCCTTACTCCAGAAATACCAAACCTAAAATTCTCAAAAATCTGAAATTCTTGGAGCACTTAACATGAGAGCAAAAGTAGAAACTTCTGACTCTGACCTCATGTTGCAGGTTGCAGGTCAAAACACAAGCACACTAAAAATATCAGATGAAATGACCTTCAGGCTATGTGGGTAAGCAATCCATGAAACATAAGCAAATTTCATCCCCAAGATATCTCATTATATATATGAAAATGTTCTAAGATCCAAAATAAATGGAAATCTGAAAGACTTCTAGTCCCAAGCATTTTGAATGAGGCATACTCAACCTATACTAAGATTTCTTATAACCATACTAAAAGTTTTGCCTATATCATATCAATTAATCCTCAAAGTACCTGCATAGGAGAGAGGACAGGAGAGGTTTCAGGGAAGTAGAAGTATCTGCTCAGTGTCCCTCCGAGAGGGTGATGAGGGGTTCCAGCTACTAGAACTCTGGTCTCGTCTGCACAGTGATTTACAAAGCTGAGTTGCTTAGATGAACCCCAGATGGAATTTGAAGTGTGCTTCAACTGAGTGAGCTGCAGATTCTGGAGATATTGGACAGAGGTTTGTTTATAGTGCAATCAATAGTAAATCAATTAATTTAGCCTTCCAAATAGCCCTGTCCACTCACCCAGGGATACAGCCTTGACTCCTAGTGAGAAGTCAAAACAGCTGATGCCACTTACCAATCAGCCCAAAGCATTGATTGAGCGCCTACTGTGGGCAGCATACCACGCCAGGCACTGCGGGGTGGGGGGTAAAGGGGCATAGCAAATAAATGTGTTTCTAGAACTATGAAAGGGGATGCTATCCAAAATGCTGCTCAGTGTTCCGTAGAGAGAGTTCTGTCCAGCAAATGTCTACTGTAGCTTTGTGCCAGCAAAACTAAAGTGTCTCAGTAGATGAATTTGTATGCTTTCTTTTATTGGAAAATAAAGACCTATATAATTTAACGAAGATCCCTCTTTTGCCTCAACTTCCAGAAAACTCTGAGTAAATCAGCCCAGTGGTGTAAACTACTCATTTCAGTAGTCTGAGAATGTCCACTCTTTCTGCGTTCCTTCAATAGTCTCTGCACTCTTTGTTTTGTGTTTTAGAATAAGGTTCACTTGAAATCCTTTTCTGGTATATAGGTAGGGCACAAAACACCAAATCTGAGGCATTTCCCATTTCCTTTTGTGTGGTAGAAGACAGCACATGATGCCTTCACAAGGCGTCTGATCCGGGAGCAAGAAGCCCCGACTTCGAGTTGGGCGCTGGGGCTTCGGGTACCCCGCTGACTGGGTGGTGATGCTGTGCAAATTGTCTTACTTCTCAGGGCCTCTGTTTCCTCTGCCACAAGATGAGGAGGCTGAACTGGCTCTGACGTTGTGCCACGTGATCCAAGCATAGAGCACAGACTCCACGAGGGTGACTGGATGCTGGGTGTAAGAAGGGTACCGTCCTAAAGCCCAGGCCCTGTGGGAAAGCAGCTACTTGTGCACTTCAGGGGGATGGGGATGGGCGAAGACAATATTCAAGTTGTAGCAGATGAAAGTAAAATTGGCCACAATTTCTTCTCCAGCCTTTCATGCAAAGGTGGAGTTCGGGAATCTTTTTCTCCACTCCTTGAAACAAGTTGATCATAGGATGTTTTAGTCAAGCTTTTTCACTGCTGTAACCAAAAGCTCTGACAAGAACAATTTTCAAGCAGGAAAAGTTTATTTAGGGGATTACAGTTTCAGAGGTCTCAGTCCATAGAAGGCTGATTCTGTTCCCTCGAGATGAAGCAGAACATTGTGGTGGAGGAAATCGGCCCAGGACATAACCAGGAAGGGGGGAGAGAAAAAGAGAGAGAGAGATAGACTCCTCTCTCTAGATACAAAACATATACCCCAAAGGCCTCCATGACCCACCTACTTCAGCCACAGCCTGCCTGCCTTCAGTTACCACCCAATTAACCCCTAGCAGGAGATGGGTACTGATTTGGTTAAGGCTCTCATAACTCAATTATTTAATCGCTAAATTCTCACACATGGTCTCACACATGAGCTTTCTGAGGAAAACTGACATCTAAACCATAACATAACCATGACTTTCTTTGGCCAATGGAACATTACCAAATAAGATGAATCAGTGACTTGAAAGGCTCAGGTGATTTTGGTGTTTTTCTCTTGCTGCTTCTGTAACCCAGACACACCAACTAGCTGCTAGATTATGAGACATGTAACCAGCCACCTTCTTCATTTCAGCATCCACCAGATGTGTGAGTGAGGTCATTTGGGCCAGCCAGTGAGCCCCCTTGCCCCAGCAGCCCACCTATGCATCATTGAGCCCAGCCAGCCCAGAACCACCCAGAAGAACCTTGAGCTAAATAAATGGCATTTGCTCTAAGCCACTAAATTTTGAGCTGGTTTGTTGTAACAACACCAGTTGGAAAGGCATTGTCTATTTGGAGACATGAGAATTACAACCAGCAAATCCCAGCTGGGTCGCCTGCAGAGAGTGGAAGTTAGGGGGCCTTTTTTGTCTCCATTTGCAGAACTGGGTGGGTTTGCACATTCCCAACCTTTCTCCCAGTCTCTGCTCTTTTTTTCTTTTCATCCATGATGCTTCCAGCAGGGGCAGGAAGCAACCATTCCATCCTTGGTGCTGCACACCTGCTAAAGGGATAGAGGGCAGGCTGCAGTGGCCCAGACAGAGAAGAGGAGGCCTGATAATTAACCCATCCTCCTGCACACCCAGGCTTCCAACAAAAGGAGCTGTACAAATCAACCCAATGAAATTATCTGTGCTAATCTCCCAGCCCCTCCTTAACGCCGTCCCTCTCTTGGCCAGCACCTGGCAGAAGCTGTTAAGCCATCACATTCTCCCTGCTCAACCTCCACCCCATCCCCACTCTCTTTTCTCTCTTTCTCAAGTTGTTACCACACAAGCATCACGTAAGGAATCAAACAGGGACAGGTCCTATTGTTCAGCAAAGAGGCAAGAAAAAAAAATAATCAAAAAAGCAGGGGACTTAAAAAAGACCAGAATTATTTCTCAAATAGAATGGGAAAATCTAACATGCCTTATCACTACGGAGAACAAGCACTGCGCAAACGCCCAGGCCTCTGACTGGCATGCCGGTTGTTTTGAATAGACGCATGACATTGTCAAAGAACCTGCCATTGTGCCGCTGAAAGGCACTTGCAACATTGCATAAAAATCAGGTGCTCGTGTCACCCTCAGACTAGTCAAAGCTGCTGGTTTTTCTTTCTTTCTTTCTTTTTCAAAGAAGAAAGAAGGAAAATAAGAAATGTCCCCCGAATAAGACCTTCAAAGCCAGATAAACGTTATTTCTAAAGGACATCGGAAACCGGGCATCCAAGCAAAGCCACCAACTAAAGAGGTATTGTATGTGGGAAAGATGCTGGTGGGGCAATGGGGAGGTACGAGGGTGGTGTGGGGCTAGTGTCACGGCTCTTCTCTGAGACTGAACTCCACCTGCTTGAACTGCTGTCCAGTCCTTCTAGGTTTGCCTGACACTCTTGCATCCCTTCTCTTCTTGGTGACTTCCTTTGTCACTAGTATGAAATTTACACGTATTGTTTTCCAAACTCCTGCAGTTCTCTCTTCTCGCTCACTTCTCAGGGAGAAATGAAGTTGCAGATACTTGCAATTTCAGAGGGATCTAAATTCAGCTCCAGGGACCCCTGGTCTCTGCCACCCTTCAGTAACTCTGGGAACCAGGCTGGCCAGGACTCCTCTGCCATATTGCAGAATGCTGGTGCTGCAGTTTTCTGCCTAGGACCATCAGCAATGACCGCAGGGAAAGGTTTTGATGGTTTTCTATATAAAATACATGAATTCTCTTCCCCAAACAGGAGATGCTGGAACCCGGGGGAAGCCACCAGAGATGGGTGAAGCACGTTCTGTCTGGTCATTACATTGAGAGACAACTTTTCCAGTCTCCTAAAGTCTTAATACAGGAGAAGGAGATTTTCAGGAATACGTAGAAAAGCTAGGAAATCCGTAAATGTACATAAAGCTCATACTGTGCTCAAATCAATTGCTGTCCCTTACAGTCTCACAGATTCAACCTTTAAGAAGAGGAGAGAATTTAACTTTACTATTGATTTAACTTCCTGGGTGCCCCTAGGGAAGAGGGCCGGCTGGGAAACTAGTTCCGGGTGGGCAGTCTGGCTGAGGTGTGTTCTTTAATTGCAAGCTTTGATTAGTTTGGCTGCTTCTAGATTTCTGACTTTTAACAAATGTCCCTTAGTCTGTGCCTGCTGTTCTCAGAGAGAAGATGAGAAGTTTCTTAGCGCTGAGGGACGGCTCCTACAGTGTGACGTCCTCTAGCAGGTGGGTTGGGAGCAGGGCAAAAATCTGAGGACCCCAAGGGCAGGTCGGGCTGGCCACTTAACTACTTAGAGTCTCAGCCTTCTCATAGGTAAAATTTACTTTGTTTTATTTATTTATTAATGCCCCACTTGTTCCAGAATGGATTTAAGGTGGCTTATCTGTAGAATGAGAGGATTAGAGTAGATGATCCCTTTGAAGGCATCCTCCCAGCTCCTGGGTGCTCTGACAGTCTTACTTCCCACTTGACTTTGCAAAGTCTGCAGTTCAATTCCAAGTTAGAGGATGCCAGCTGCCCCTCAAGTGTGAGTGATTCACAGTCACGGAGGGACTGTGGGATTGATTGGGAAATGTGTGATCTGTGCTCTAGTAACACTTAGTACTTAGGGCTTCGCGTTGGCAAACCAAATTACAGGTATTGTCAAATTTGATACTCACACACCTTTAATAGCCACGAGTTTATATATTGGGGCAATTTCCAAGCAGTTCTCTACAGATAATAATTCTCTTTTAAATACTTAGCAAAATAATACAGTCCCTCACCAATTCTCAACCCTGTAGAGTCAGTCTAGGACCTCTCACAGCCCTGCCCATCACTCACAGGCCACAGAAGCTCCAGGGCTGAAGAGTCAATTTGGGGCACTTCATTCCAAGAATAGGAATTTGCCTGAGGAGCATCATCACGGAAAGGAAGGTCTGGAAATAGTGCTTTTGGGAACGCACGTGGTGAAGCTGGGGATGTTTAGCTCAGGAGAGAGGAGACTTCACATGTTTCTTGAGTTGCCGTGGAGAAGAGGGGGCCGTCGAAACCCCTGTGCAACAGCATGGCTTGCCCATCGGTGGGGTGGGTGTCTTGAGAAGCAGTGAGATAGAACCACTGAAGTGTCCAACAGAGACTGGGGGAACACCTGCAAGGGAGCTGGGGAGGAAGGATGGCCTCATTTGGTTCCATTGAGCAGACATTTGTTGAACACTTATTAGGAAACAGGTTGTACTATGAGGTGGGTGCCGTGGAAGAAACAAAAGTGAACAGCTCTTCACAACTAGAACCTCCCCAAACAGCAGAAGCCAACGGGAGATGTTAGTAAAAACATGGACATTTGCTATAAAGAAGCAGAGATGACTTTATACAAAGGTACAAGACTGTTGCTGAAGCCAAGCAGAGTCAGGTCCTCAAAGACCATTAGGATCCATTTCTTTCTTCCCTTCTGCAAGTCTTTTCGTTCTTCTGGCTCCTCCTCTCCAGAGCCAGCTTTCTGTGCTTCTCCTGTCCTCGAAGTCGAAAGCATGGCAGTTAACATATTGCAGGGCCCCTTCTCTACCCCAGTTCTGCCTCATTTTCCAGGAAGACACAGCGTTGGTCCAACACAGGTCATTTGCCTACACATTCCACCAACAAGAAGGATCCCCGGAGGGCACCGCTGTAACCCCAGATGGGACCTAACTCAGGGCAATTGATAGTAAGGGATAAAGATTGGAAAACAAAGCAAAGAAATTCCACTGCAAAAGCACAGCTTCTGAATTTTAGGCATCTACAATCCAAAGGGGAAATAGTTACAGAATCACTGAATTCTAGAATCAGAGCAACTTCAGTACAAGCTGGAACAGATGGTATGAGAGATGGGGTTTTCTGTTTGTTTTATTATTATTGATGTAGATGGGGATGAATCTTTATTTCACAAATAATAAATCAATACAATCTTATAAAAATAATTGATCATCTTCTCTCTAACAGTATTACTGAATAAAAATGGAAGTTGTATAACAATGTAAATTATATTTTATTTATGTAAAACATGCAAAGCAATCATATATTTCTATATAAGTAAGACATCTATATGAATGCAAGTTTATACACAGCCACAGCTGCTGTTTGACGGTCCTTTCCGTACAGCTACTCCAGACCTCCACTCCTTCTCTTGCATCTTCAGCATTGGGGTGGTAAAAGCTCCCTTTTTATCAAACCATCTGTATCTTTGTTGACATATTGCTATTTGTTCTATTAATTATTCAGAGGAATTTGTTAAAATAAACACTGTGTTTGTGGACTTCTCCCTTTGTTGACTTTTTATATTTGAAGCCCTGTTATTAGGTGCATAGACATTTGTTGACTATTAAGGGTTTTTTTTTTAATAGATTTAAAAAAGTTATAATAACTTTTCTATTTCTGTTACTAATTCTAGTCTTGAAATCTACTGTTTTCTTATAGGAATAGAACCATCCCAGCTTTCTTTGCTCATACTTTGCAGTTTACACCTTCTGCTTTCAACCTCTATCTTTATATTTAAATATTTTGAGACATTATGCTGTTCATTTATTAATGCCTTTGGGGAAGAGTCTATGCTATTTTATCCTCAGGGTACTGTATCATCCTGTGTTTGTGTGTATGTGTGTGTGCACGTGTGCTTTCTTTTTTCTTTTTGTACTGGGGACTGAATCCAGGGGCACTCTACCACTGAGCCACATTCTCAGTCTTTTTATTTTTATTTTTTTGTTTTGAGACAGGGTCTTGCCAAGTTGCCTAAGCTGGCCTCAAATTTGTGATCCTCCTGCTTTAGCCTCCCAAGTTGCTGGAGTAGCAGTTGTAAGTCACCATGCCGGGCTCCAGGTTATGTATTTGTAAATAGCTCCTTCATTAAACTTTTCTCAACTAGTTTCATCCTCCTTTTTATGCTGGGCCTTGAGTAATATATTCAGGCTGACTGACTATATCATCAGGTTTCTGTTGGCTGAATTAACGCCGTCTGTGAATTTCCTGTCCAGAGCTCCTGTCCACTCTTCTGTGGGGTGATTGTCTCTTTCGTGTCAGCGATTCCCTGATGTGTAAGCAGTCTTCACATAACCTCAATTATAACCCACTGTCTGCTATGTGTCTTGTAAATATTTTCTCCCAGTCATGTGTTGCCTTTTGAACTCTGTTCCTAGTATCGTTGTGACTGCAATGTTTTAATTTTTTGATGTTGTTATATTTGTCAATCTTTTAACTCTGTGCTGGGGTCAGAGACCCCAGTGCACTTTCTATGAACTGCCAGATTGCAAATATTTTCAGCTTTTCAAGCTATACAGTCTGTGCCACCAATTACTTGACTCCACTGTTGTAGCACAAAAGCAGCCACAGAAAATAAAGAAGAAAGTTGATGGGCTGGGTCCCAACAAAACTTTGTGGGCTTATTTTCCCCACAAAAATAGAAGGTGGACCAGATGGCCTCACATGGTCATTTACCAATCACTCTCTATCTTTGACTTATTTCCATACATATAAGTGGAACCTCCCTGCCCTGTGGTCATAAGAATATTATTCAATATTCTCTTTCAAACGCTTTGGACATTTTAATATTTAGGTTAATAAGTTCTTGGAATTGATTTCTGTAATTGATAAGAGGTAAAAAAAACTTTTTATTTCTCAATAAATGGTCAATTGGCCCACTGTAATTTACTATGCCACTGATATAAAATGCTACCTTTATTTACTCAACAAATACTTATTATGTGCCTTTAAAATATATGTATTTGTTTCTGGACTTGGCATTCTAGTCTATCAACCTGATTGGTCTATTTCCAGAATTTTACTGTTTAAATACCATAAATTTATAGTATGCTCTGATACCTGACAGGGATGGTTCCTCTATTGTCTTTCTTTTAATTATCTTGGTTTTCTTGATATTTACTTTTCACTGTGGATTTCAAAATTAGCTTGTCTGGTTCTATGAAAAATCTTGTTGGGATTTTGATTGGGAGTGCGTTTAATATTTATAGAGTCATTTGCAGAGAATTGACAACTTTACAATATTGAGTCTTCTTTATCAGGATTGCAGTAAATGTCTTCACTTGTCCAGGTTTCCCATTATGCCCATAACACTTGTCAGGTTCTTGAGAGGGAGGACATTGGCTTCTCTACCTGATCTGCTACCTGTGTGTCAGGGTAGCCTTGACTGACAGGAGACCTTTGACTCATCTCCAACTTTCCTTCCTATTTTCTTGGACTTTCCAGGAAATCAGTAACAGTTTGGTGATGTGTTTAGAAAGTAGATTTAAAAAAAAAAAAGCCTTTCTTGTTCTAGGATTGTTTTGCAGCTCTAAGAAACAGCTTTCTTTGGTACATGAAACTCCAGGACCCATGGGTAAACGCTTCCTTTGGTTCTCTACTTGGACTCTCCTTTTGTATCGAGAGTGTCAAGACCCACAAAATCTTTTGTGACTAGATATTTAGGAGAATATAATCATGCTTTTAATGTCCAGCTAAACATGGTGATTTAAGGCCTTTCAACCAATATTTTACTAGTGATTGCCATAAGCCAAGGACTATGCTATCAGCTGGGGCACAGAAAGAATGAGACAGTTTTTGTGTAAGGAATTTCTGGTTCAGCATTGGAGGCCTGGACTAGGAGTCGCAGACACAGGCATAGCTAGCTAGCTGTCCTCTAAGAGCTGTGGGTGGGGGACAGGCATAGCACCTTAGCTTTGAGGGCTTGGCCAACCTCAGGTTCAGCAAAGGATTTCTGGAGGGGATGAAGAAGTCAAATGAAGCCCAGAAAGTAGAAATGGCTCCTAGAAGGAAGGGAAAATGCTTCTGAAAATCACTGAATGTGAAATCTTCTGCTCTTGGCAGCAGAGGAATTACAAGCAGTTGAACATAACCATAGAGTGTAATGCAAGGAGGAAAGAGGCAGAAGATGGGGAAAGTAGGGATCACAGAGGGAGCACCTGGTCCAGATATTTCCCTGTAAGTAGTGGGAGTGATTGAGTTATTCTTGGAGCCTAGGCCTGGCTTTGTTAGAGATTTTATTAAATCACTTTCTGGCTGAGTATGGAGGACAGATTTAAAGAACATAATACCGAATGCAAAGAGATCATCAAGGAGCAAATTCAACAATCCCTTTTAAAGACGAGGTTGGTCTGAACTCGGGAGGAAGGGAGGAGACTCACCCTAACCAGCCATGCAGTGTTGCGGTCATGGGTCCAGGTCCTGCAGGGGATGGACCAGGTCCTAGTCTATATTGGAAGTTAGAACTTGGGTGAACATCTTTGCTGCTCTAACTTCCTGTTCTCCAACTCTAAAAGAGAAGTCACAGTACCCATTTAATTGATCTATTGTGAGAGTCCAAGGAAAGGATATATCACTTTGGTGATGGGAATGCTGATGAGGAGGGCAAAGTCCCAGCCTTAGTTACTGCAGATGCCTAAGGAATCAGGGTTCAACTTTATTGTAAAAGAAGAATAGGGGAAGAGAAATGAGAGTAGTTGCTTTGCTGGTCCTAGGGGCAAAAATAGAACAATGAGTGGAAAATTTCTGTTTAGGGTGCCCAATGATCATCTTCATTTGTAAATATTTCTCAAAGGCCTTGACAGTGACTTTGGCTTGTGGTTGGAGTTGGGATCAGTTGTGTACATAGCTCTTCACACTCATCATCCTGCGTTTATGGGCCGCAAACCATGGAGAAAGGAGGGTCCACATGCTATCAGGGCTGGCAGGAAATAGAACTGGGAACATGAAATCTGTTTCACAAAACCTGGACTTAGTTCTTGACTGCAAAATCATTATTTGTTGTCACTTTGAACACTGATAATTATTCTGTGTCTCAGTTTCCTCATTTATGAAGAGGGAATGATTAATAATGACAATAATGAAGAGTGTGTATCCCTTGGTATCCACAGAGGACTGGTTCTAGAATCCCCTGTGAATACCTAAATCCACACACGCTCAGTGTAACATGGTATAGTACTTGCATAGGACCTGAGCACACCCCTACATATACTTCAAATCATTTTGAGGTTACTTATGATACCTAATACCATGTAAATGTTATGTAAGTAATAGTTACACTGCATTTTTTAGGGAATATTGACAAGAAAAGGTCTGCAATGCTCTGCACAGATGTAATTTTTTTGTTCTTCTGAATATTTTCCATGTGTGGTTAGTTGAATCCATGGATGTGGAACTTACAGACATGGCAGGTGGGCTGCACATCTTACTTCACATAGTTGTAAAATTCAAGGGAGGAGGTGGAGGTAGAAGCACCACCATTAACTATAAAATGATGTTTAAATGTTGGTTATGATTTTGCTAAGTGGAGGTGAGACCCTGGGGCAAGATTGGGTATCTGGGACCTGCTCCACAGCACAGCCCAACAAGCTTCAAGTCCAAGAAAGAATTCAATTATTGCAGCGTGTAATTTTCTGTTTGCAAAGCTCATATTGTGTATGTAATTGAATCAGAATAAAGAGATTCAAAGGCTGTGGGCTTGGGATAAGGCTTTGGAGTTGGACTCCAGTGAAGCCGGACTAGAGGGGGAGGTGTGGAGGACAGAGGGAGGAAGGGATGAGGGCCCAGGGAGAGGGTGCCAGATGGGCACTGAGCACTGGGGGCTGCTCCTAGTTTCCTGTGGCCCCCATAGAGCCAGAGGTTTGGCTGGTTGGGGGGACACCTCTACACTGGGCACTTCCTTTTCTCCTGTGCTGGGATGAGGCCGCTGAGCCACTCCAGTCTGAGGATTCTTCCCTGTCTCTCCTTCATGCATCCTCTTCATCAGTTCACTGCCTACTGCTGTTCAAACAGAGTGAATTTAAAGCTGCGAAGGTGCCTCTTGAGAAGAGGCAGCAGAAGCCAGATCAAAGGTCAAGGGTACGGGTCAGAGGTCAGGGGTGATTTGGAGCATGGTTATTCAGCATCCTGCTTCACTCAGGACTGTCCCAAGTACAGCACTGAGGACAGTATTCTGAACTCATCAGGACGACTGGTCCCCCTGATTTGGAAGAGTGTGGATTTCAGAATAATGAACTGGGGAACCAGGCAGGGGTCCTGGGCTACCAAACATCTTCTCGTAGGCGACATAGTCACACATTCTCCTCGAGGCCAGAAGACAGCACTTCCTGATTCCCCACTCCCTGGCCAGCCAGAGCTGTGGAGGAGGTCAGTGCTGACAGGGAAAGAGGTCCCTGTCAGGTCCCGAGACCTGACTCCTTTATCTTACTGCCCCTGTGCAACATTTCCCAGCAGCCCCTTCCCCACTTCTAGCCTCACACCCCTCCACTCCTCTGCAAGCCCCTTTGACTCCCATCTCCAGCCCCAGGCAAGAGAGTGGGATTTGGCAAGTTGCTCCAGGCTGGGACTATATTCTGGCCAAGAGCTCAGAGCAGGTCTGAGACCAGCTGCCCAGTGCCATTTCCTGAGCACCAACAAATCCAACTCCAAGACAAACAGCCAGCAGCGCCTAGGAGAGAAGGAGACTGGCAGCTAGTGGGGGGCGGGGAGGCAGAGAGAGTAGGAAGCGGGGGCCTGGGAGAACGACAAAGTGAGAAAAAAACCCACACAGCACACCCAGCCCAGTGGCCCAGAATCTCTCCCACATCTACAGAATCAGAAACACTTATTAATAGCCAGCGAAAGGCAAAGAGGAAGTGTCTCATTGTCTGCCGCTGTCATTCCTCACTCTGACGAGCACTTAAAGTGTCAAGACCCCTTTCAGCAGCTGTGCACAAGCCATCAGGCCCTCTCATCGGTCACCGCGATTTCCAGCCGCTGCAGCTCGGTCCTCGCGGCTTCCCTCCATGCTGTGTTTGGAGACAAGGCATGTGCAAGCGAACAAACAGTGCCTTTTTGGAAGGGATGGTGTTGGGGGCTGGAGGATGAGGAGGGATGGGGTGGAGGCCAGAGTGGGGAAGGGTGGCAAATCCTGCCCAGCCCGCTCTGGGAAGGCAGAGGAAAGGTCATTTCGCAGGCATGTTGAAGGACGAGAGTCTGGGCGCGGGGTGGGGCTGAGAGTGGAAGGTTTGCCTTGAACAAGAGGGTGGGAGTTGTCAGCTGTCGTGGAAAGGAGATTCCACACGTGACTCTTAGACAGCAAAGGATTGCTTTCTGGAGGTGGGGGTTTTGGTTGATTATTCTCTCTTGAGGGTGACATAAGACAGAATGGGCTGCTGATGCAATACTGGACTGAGCTGGAAAACTTGCTTTCTTTGAGGTTACTTACCTGCTGTCACTGCCTCTACCTAAGAGGCCTGGATGGCATCCTGGGCAGGGACAGGTTATGAAGTGCACGTAGAGGAGGAAACGGATGAGGCTTTCTCCAGCTGGGAGGCTCTCTTATGGTATGAGCTTGCTATAGCTGCAGTAACAAAACCCACAGGCTGGGTGGCTGAGGCCACAGAAGCTTATTGCCTCTCTTTTCTGGAGGCTGGAAATCTGAGATGGAGGTGCTGACGGGGTTGGTGATGAAACTGTCCCATGCTTCTCCTCAAGCTTCCAATGACTTTCTGGCAATCTTTGGCAGTCTTTGGCTTGTGGAAGTGTCACCTGACCCTGCCTACATCTCTACATGGTGTTCTCCCTCTGTATCTGCATTTAATCTTCCCCTTTGCACAAAGAAACTCATAGAATTAGATTAAGGGCCCCCTAATCCAGCATGACCTCACCTCAATTGATCACATCTGTACACACCTAGTTTCCAAATAAGGTCACATCTGAGGTACCAAGGGTTAGGACATCAACCTATGAATTTTAGGGTGGCACAATTCAACCCCCATCCATACCTGTCAATCAGAATGAAGCACATGACCTGGGAAACTAACAGTTTAGAGAGAAAATTCTAGCATCTATGCCCGTTGTCTCAACAAAGATGCATCCTTGTCGTTTGCTCCTGTTGAAGGATCCAGGACTTGCCTCTCAAGCTTGGATCCATTCTGTAGCCCCTTTGCTTTTCACTCCTCTGAATCAGAAGGGATGGGGCAGCTGCAGCAACTGACCGAAATGCTTCAGATGGAGGAAGTTCATGGCCACCTTAGTTTAAAGGACCAGCCAGTGACCAAAGCATTCCAACCTCCAGAAAACACACAGACAGACTGTGGACACACCTCCACTTTCTCCATTGCAAGTTTCAAGAATGACTTGATGAATCTGTTTATCTTTGAAAGGAAAGAGGGTAGAATTGTTTACATTTCTTGTTCTGCTGACCTGACTATGACATCGCCAGGGGATCTGGTTAATGTTTAAAGAAAAAAATTAGCCTGTTGTTCAACATTCTGCATAATGTCCATCCAATTCAATTAGTTAATAGAATCATGAAATGTCAGCGCTGGATATGTAGAGATAATTCAATCTAAGCGTCTCATTTTCTTAGACGAAGAAAGCAATGCTGAGAAAAGGTAACAAACTGTCTGAGCACACAGTCAGCATCCTTTGCAGAAGCTCTCAGGCTTGAGAGCTCCCGGCTCGGTGCTCATAATTTGGTGAGCATTTAACTCACAGAGCAACTGCCGTAACATGTGCACTGAAGAAACACCGTCCAGGAGGAAACGGTGTGGCCTAAAAGGATGCAGCCCCTGCCCTTGGGAAGCTGATGCCTTAGGGGAGAAGCTGGTGACCACTGCTACCCATCCCCTCTTGTGGGGAGTGCCAGGTGTGTGCCCCCCACTTCAGTATTGTCTATTGATCCTGCACCTCAAAGCTGGGGCTATCAGCACAGCCTGGAGGAGTTGAAGTTGATTAGCTGAAGTGCAAAGGGAACCGGAGACTTGGACCTCACTTTACCCTGCCTTTAAAGACCTGAGCTAACCAGCTGGACTCCCATGAGGAGGGGAAGATACTCCCCAACCCCAGTCTCGCCCAGCCTTCCTGCTCGCTCATGGAAATCTCCAGTACCTCCAGCCTCCTCTTCACCCAGTCACAAATTGCTTTTTCAAGCAATGGGCCAGAAGGGCTATTTGAGATGGTGAAAAGGCCCGCCCAAGGCTGGGGCCAAGTCCTGTTGTCCTCAGTTCCACCCATCTCCTCCCTTTCCCCTGCCTGGGTTGGTGGGTTCAGCTCTGGAAAAATCAGCAGCTTCCACTCTCTGTATCATCTTCTTCCCCTTCTAGGAGCCAGTTAATCTCAGGCTGGGCCTGGAGATCACATCCAAAGACAGGAGGGAAACCAAGCATCCTCACGGAGCTCATAGTCCCTCCAGGAGCCTCATGAGACCATCCTCCAGGAGCCTCATGGTCCCAAGTAATCCCTAGATGCACCTGGATTTGGGGAGGGCAGGGTGGGTGGGTTGGAACGATGGTTGATGATGTCCTTTTAGGTCCCCCTGGAGCCTCAGAGGGAATTTCTCATTTTCTGATCTGAGAGAGAAGGAAGCACTGAGGGAATGGGGTTTGAGTTTCAGAAGGGGGTGTCACAGGGATAGGGATTTAAAAATAAACAGAGGAGCCAGCAGCATGTTTTTAGCAATAGCCATGGTAACGGACACTGCTGGAATCAGAGCTAGCGCAGGAACTGTTCCTGCAGCTCCAGAAATGTACGCGGGTTTCACCATTTTCCATTCTTCTTTGTTGTTGTCATTGTCGTTGTTCAAAATTCTCCAGGGCTGTGAACACAGCAAACCCAAACACCGGGGAGCACCATGCAAATATGCGCCTACATTCTCACACGCCCATGTTCCCTTTGAATATGCTCTCAGTCCCCCACCCCACACGTACATACTCAGAAGCATGCACCCACAACAACACACAGACACACACCCCAGTGCGCTCATGACCACAGACAGAAAGGCAAATGCATGCACGTGCATCTTGGCTCATTCCTACATATGCTTAAAAATACCTACTACTGTAGTCAGAGGTAGGGTGAAGATCTGAACTCAAGTCTCTTGATGCTCTTTCCAGGTTCCATACAGGTTTTTATGGGTATCTGTGCTCATCAGACATCTTTTCAGCACATATACAGGAGGTTGATAGCAGGGGCCTCATGGAGGGCTTCATACCTGAGATCTCACGCATACATGGGAGCACACCTGTGTATCCATGCACAGTGATCGACCTATGCCTCCTTACTCTGCCTGCTCAAGCACACGCTAATTGTGTTTGGCTCCTGGTCTCTCATGTGTATGCATCTGACCAACAGCAAATGCTTGCCCACCTCTCTCTGATCACATAATTGTTTTGCATATCCCTGAGGGCACGCACATGTGTTTAAGCTCCAGCAGTCCCACACTGACTGCCAAGACTTGTTGTCTAGAGACGCCCTTCATACCTGATGCTTTCTCCCTCACACTCTCTTGCTCTCACTCACCTTTGCCAAAGCACCTGAGCCAGTGTCTTTCCCATGCCCTGTGCAAGGTGGGGAGAAAGGAAACCGACAGTCATAGATTCAGCTTTGAGACCTTTGGTTTCCACAGCAGGCAAAATTGAGCAGAAATGTACTACCAGAGCCAGTGTGTTTTTTTAAAAAATTGCACAAGTCTCCCAAGGAGGCAGGAAAATCAAAGCCTCGTCATTTAAAATCCCCACACAACAGAAAAAGAAATCAACACAGAGCTCTCAGAAAAGGCTGAGGCTCCCCCACTTCTCCCTCCTCTCCAGAAGAACAGACAAACAGAAAACAAATCAAAAAACAAATCTGAACTAAAAGGAGCAATTGTTGAATGAATAGCTCCAGGCTTTCCTCTCACCCTAGGACATGTGCTCCCTGACCACAGGACAGGAATGAGAAGAGACTCCTGCAGGACTGTGCAGAACAGCAGCTTACATTAAATGATGTATCCTTGTCCCCAGATCATAGGTGGAAAAATCAAAGACTTTGGAAGGAGACAAGCCTATATTTGAGGGCAGGGCAGAGTCTCATGTAGTAGATATGTGATCTTGCACAAGGACTTTGGCTTCTGAGCCTCAGTTTACTCACCTGTAAAGCAGGCATCAATGAAGGTCTTTACTTCTGAGTCTGGTTTTAAGAATCAAATGAGATGCTCTGTAAAAGTGTTCCCAACTCTAATATGTGTTTAGCAAATAACTAAGGAGAAATATCTGGATTCTGGAGCATGGGAGGTCTCCAGACCCTGGCCTTCAGTTACAACTAATGTTCAGAACATCACCAAAGCATGGTCTGCACCTCTACTCTTGGGGAGGGGAGACACCTAAGGAGAAAGGGGAAATGGGCCTCATCATCTCCTTAATCCATAGGCTTGATGATTGATGGTCTTTTCCTAGGGAGGGTCCTATCTCCTTCCTTCCAATTCTGAAGATTTCTTCTCTCCCTTTCCTTCCTCAACAAATGAATAGATTTTTATTGTTCATCTACTCCATGTTCCACTTCTTACTTAGCCAGATGCAGGATCTGTCTCCTAAGATTGAGTCCTTCCTCCTAAGGGCTGTGATTTGTTAAGAGAAAGCAGATTCTTACCTGGGAAATATTAAAGCATCCCTGTCTTGATCTTCTACACTAACAGAATACCTCAACCTCAGTGGCTTAATAGAAGTGCATTTTCTGGAGGTTAGAAGTCTAAAACCAAAGGGCTAGAAGACTCATTTGCTGGTGAGGATTCTCTCCCTGTTTCTTCACAGTGTCTTTCCTCTGTGTGTGAGAAGTAGGAAATCTCCTAGTGGCTCTTCTTATAAGGTCACCAGTTCTCTTGGATTAGGGCCTCATCCTTTTGACCTCCCTTACTGATCATTACCTCCTATTTCCCAATGCCCCATTTCCAAATACAATTACACTGAGGTTTGGGGCTTCAACCTAGAGATTTGGAAGGATGCGATTGAGTCCATAACTATCACTAATCCTCATGCCTCCCACGTCGAAGGGTGTTGCAGGCATTGATATGAAAAAGCATAGAGGATGCAAGTAGGAGCAAGAAGGAAAGCAGACTTGATTTTTGAGTTATGCACATGTGCAGAAAATATGAGCAAAAACAGGGGCTCCTGTCTGGACATTCCTTTTTGTTCCAGAAAGACTAGAACACAGTCCGCAGATGATATGAAAGACCAACTGCTGGCTTACCCAAAGAAGGGCATTGGATTCAAAGGAGAAACACTGCCTTCCCTTGGAGAAAGTAACTGAGCAACCACACCACGAATCGGACCCGAGACCTCAGACAGCACCTGCCAGCAACCTGCCTTGTCTGTTAGAGGAACATCTACACTCTTTCAGTGTCCAGTTCAAATGCCATCTCCCCTGTGGAACATCTCTTGCCTCACACATATGCACACTCTGATACACACACATACGCATGCGCACAGTCACATAAATCATTACTTTTATTCTATCCATTCATCATAGTTGGTGCCAACTTTGTGGCAGCATGTACAAATCACCCATTACTTTTCTTTGTCATTTCCCACATTTTAGAATATACGGTCTTTGAGGGCAGGAACTTGTCCATTTGATTTATAACTTTAACTACAGCATATAATGTGAAACCCGGTACTAGGGTGATCAACCATCCCGATTTGTCTAGGACCCAGTGACTTTCCAGGACATCAGATTTTCAGCACTAAAACCAGGATAATACCAGGCAAATGAAGATAGATGGTCATGCTACCTGGCAAGTAGTAGGCATTTGGTAAATAATTACTATGCAAGTACTGCAATAGATAAGGAACCGCTTCAGGAAAAAAAATACAGAGAGATCAAAGTGATAGTGTAAGGGAGAATAGGAAGTACCCTAAGCATACTTACTAAAAACAAGCCTTTATTGACCTGGGATAGAAGCTAAAAGTAGGTACAACCCAAATCTATACCATTGTGAGCTGAAAATACAAGAAGCACTAAGAATGTCTGAATATGTTATGGTTCATGGAGTTGTAATGGGAGAAGCCAGAGCATTTGAAGGCTAACTACAATTTTTTGAGGCTATTGCACAAAAGGACAATATATTCCTCAAAATCCCTCTTAGAGACAGAGCCCTGGATTGCATGGCTTGTGAGCTGAATTGCTATTTCTTTTCTTCACATAAATGTTATCATAATAGCATTAAAAAGAAATTTAAAGAAAGAAAAATAAATCACTTTAGTTGACTAACCCCATCCAATGACTAATTTTCTTTATGTATATTTTCATGTAGTTCTTGCTCTTATTTTAAAGTAATTATAATCAGAGTGAACATACAACTTGTAAATCATTTTCTTAAACCTTATATTGTGTTGGAAACATTTTCTACCTTGTTACATAGTCTCAGTACTTATTCTTTCTAATGGTAGTACAATAGTCTGTAACTCACTTAACAGTTCCTTATTGCTGGTATTTAGATTGTTTCCTGTTTACTACAAAAGAAAATAATACACCAATGAACATCCGCACGCACATGCCTTCCCCCTCCCTTTTTTGGTAATATTTCTTTAGGATAAATTCTTAGAATTCAGATTACTAGGTCAAGGGATAAAATAGTCTTTAATGATTCATCCATGTTTCCACCAAATATTTATTGAACACCTACTATGTGCTGGAGACTGCCAGGCACAGTTTCTAGTTTCTGCCACCCGGAGACTCACATGCTAGCAGGCACAAAGATGAACATATGATATTATTTAACAAATGTTTCAATTGTGGTGCAAACTATGCTGCAGGGGCCCAGAGTCTTACTGAGCCATGCCAGAGGGGCATGGTCAGGCAAGCCTTTCCAGAATAGGGCTTAGTTGTCCTAAAAATTTTAGAAAATGCCAGTTTGGTAGACAAAGTACGGAAGGAAACTCCAGGCAGAAAACTGCAAGACTGAAGTCAGAACAGCGAAGAAAACAGGATGAATTCCAGGAATTGCTGTTGGCTTGATAATGTCAGGGCACAGACGTGGGTGCAGAGAGGGTTTTGAGAGGATGATGATGGGAGATGAGACTGAGGGCAGGAGGGGCAGGCTGAGTACTATGCCAAGGAGTTTGTGTTTCATCCTTTAAGGTGATGGGAGTGATCAGGGACTTTACCCACACTCTTGGTAAAGTTTCCTAATGTACTGTTCAAATTATACTCATGTACGAGAAAACTCATTCTAAAGGGTTTTTTTTTATTTTTTTCCGTGGGTTTCCTGGGGACTCCATTCCCATGTCTGCCATAGAATAACAGTGGGATACCTGGCAGGGAAGAAAGGACTCTAGCCTGTGGGCATTATAGTGTGGAAATGAACAGCACCAAGGGAGTTGGGGTGGACAGGAAGTTAAAGATCTTTCAGGAATAGAGGAAAAGGCAAGCGGGGGTGGAGTGGATGAGATTGCTATGTACACACCTGCCACCTCCCTTAGAATCAGGCTAGCAAAAACCCAGACTGCTCTAAGGCCTCTTAAACAGAGGCCTCCTGGTGCCCTACCCTTCTCTGGAAGCTTCCCCTGGGCAGGGTGGCCTCGTCACATCCACAGACATAGGGAGAGGGCACAATTCCTTCATCCCAGAATCCAGGAGCCTCGAGAGCCCCAAAGGGTACACAAGCTGCCAGCCAATCCCGGTTTATCCCTTCTTGCACCTGCCTGCTCCTTGCCACACCCATGAAAGGTAGGGAGCAGTGTCGTTCCTCCTGCTGGGGTTCTCCTTCCTCTGCCCATCTGGCCAGCTCTCCCTTTCTGAGTCTCTTAGAGACCGCGCTCTGTGACGCCCTCCTAGCCCTCCATGGACCACCAAAGCACCTTAGAGGTGTTGGTTTCAATGTGCTCATTAACAGGAGAGAATCGTTTGTGTGTCTGTGTGTCTCTCCAGATTACAATTATGCTGATTCACTTCTGGTCCCTGGCACCCACCCAGAGCCTGATACCTACAGGAGTCAGCTACTACTGGTGAATTTATTTATTTATTTAATACAGAGAGAGAAAGAGAGAATCGATTTTATTTAGTTTTTCACATGACTTTCATTTCTCTGACACTTTGTTGCGTACGTGGTACTGGGGTTTGAACCGGTGTCCTTGCACCTGCCAGGCAAATTCCATGACCACTGAGCCACCGCTCCAGCCCTTGGTGAATTTATTTAAATAATATTTGTTCCCATGACTGAACTATGAATTGGAGGAAGGACAAGCAACCACGTAGAAAGGACTCTGAGAGGTGTAGTTTCTCTGGGATTCCCACCCTCGGGGCTGGGGAGGGAGGGAAGAGAGGCCAGCAGCAGAGAGGCCTTTCCCTGCCTGCCTCTAATTCCTGCTCCCTTATTAAATTCAGGGCTGATTTGGGCTGGGTGAGCTTTCTGGGACCACCTGCTGTTTGACCAATTCCTTTTCTCTTCTCCCTCTGCTGACTAATAGCTGCTCTTTCTTCGGAGTCTGAGTCTCCCTCCTGCCTGCTCCCGTGTTCCCAAGCAGCTGATGCCGCCTCACCTGCTGGACTCCCGAGGCACAGGTGTGCGGCAAGTCCGAGCGCTCCAGGCCGGCTCCTCTGGGGTCCAGGGCTCCTTTCTCTGGGGAGCTGTTGCTGTGGACATGAGAGGATGATGGGAGCAGTGGAGACTGAGGGAAGGAAGCAGGAGGAGCAGAGAGGCAAAGAAGGCAGGAGAGGACAGAGTTTGAGGAAGGATGGAGAGCTTATGTCACATCATAAGGCCCCCAAAATGAGGGGGGAAGGACCATGAGACAAGACGCAGACATGAAGAAAAGCGTGCATGAAAAGCAATCTGGAGAGCTGGAAAATCCAGAAAGCAAATCAACCACAGAGCAAGATTTTCACACTTGAGAACTTAGAGCCCCTTGTTGTCTTAGGAGGGGCACCTTGGGAGGAGCACTGAGGGCCTGTCCAGGGACCCCAGATCCAACAGCGTGAGCAGGATGGGGCTCCAGAACCAAAGCCTCTGCCGCAGGTCCTGGTGCCCAGCAGGGCACTCACACTCGTGTGCCCTGGGCATGCACCCAAAGCCAGGGGCGTCAGTTCTTCACTGGAATGGGGTCCAGCCTGCAGACTGGTGGCTGTAGATGGGCAAGTGGCACTGATCACTGAATCAGCTGACCCAGAAACCCATGAAAACAATCATAGAGGCAGGTAAAGAACTCCCGAATAAAGAAGAGTGATTGTCCCCTTCCCAGCGGAGGCCTGGGGGAGGCAGTAAAGGAGCATGTGGGTGATCCGGGCCTCCTCGTTGCCACCTGTCACACCCCTGTTGCAGGACCTCTCCCACTTGATGTCTGATCTGTCCTGCACTTCTCTCGACTCCCCATCCAAGGCTCGCTGGCTCTCTTGTCTGTGTACCTTTATGCACTGTTTCCTCCACCTGGGGTGTTTCTGTCTTCTCTCCCCTCAGCTAATTCCTGCTCCACCTGCTGAACTCCACTTAAATGTCGCTTCCTCCAGGGAGTCTTCCTGGACTCAGCATATGTTAGTTTTGTGTTTCTGTTAGATGTCATGTGTGTGTCTGTGTGGGAGATAGTGTGAGCGGGGGAAGTGGGCAGAAGTCCCTCGCGCGGTATCATTTATAACCGACGCCAGAGCCCCAAGGCCACCATGGAGAGCAACCAGAGCCGAGTGTGGGTCCACCTGTCCACCAGCTGCCACCCCCTTCCAACCCTTCGGAGAAGCCGCGGGAGCCTGCAGCGTTTTCTGGGTCACTGCCTAGCAATTGGTAACAGCGGCCTTCCTTCCCCACGCTCGTCTCTCGCTGAGTAAGCTCTGAAGCCCCCACGCGCCGACAGCTTCCGCCTCATTCAGAAGCAGTCTGTTGCCATGGCTGTGCGGGGCTGGGTGAGCCGCTGCCAGCCGGCCTTCTGGAGCCCAGCACGCGGTCAGGGCAGCTCCGGGCTGGTGCTGGGAGGGGATCCCACGTGCTTCTCGTGGGCCAGCGAGGTGCAGTGGAGCAAGGCATCTGGGTGCAGGTCTTGCCCTTTCTGTGGAGCTGGGGACACTGGTACCATCTTTCACTTTGGTCCCCCTCACTTCTCCCAGACGGGGTTCTCTTTCCCCTCACTGGAATCAGGCTGCTGACCCTTCACTGGGGACCACTTGCTGCACTCAGGTCTCCACTCGGCGCCATCCCCTAAGAGGCTCCCATGATCACTATATTGAAAACAGCTCCCTTCCCACCTCTAACTCCCCCTGCCCTGCCTTTCACCATAGCATTCATTACTAGCTGTTGTGCCACGTCCCTTTCATTTATGCATCCAGTGTCTGGCCTCCCTGTTAGAAGGAACTGGTCAGTGACTCTGTGGGTTGGATACTCTCCACTTGCCCTCTGCCCACCCTGGTCCTTTCTCCAGTTTCTCCACCCTGCTCTGCTCTCAGGAGGCTAATCTCTGGCTATTGCACCTGCCAGGCTTCAAGGTGGGGCAAATGCAGGACTCACAGACAGATGGAATCAGGCAGAAAGAGAGGTGGGGGTTCTTCCCCATTCGTTTGCTGCTTTGACTGTAGATATCTGGCAAGGGGCTCCCTGTTCAGCTACAGCTCTTGCCAGACAGCCTCTTGTCTTGCACCGTTCCAGTGCTCAGGAGATCCATTGCTCTATTTCTTTGGGCTGTGCTGATATTTCCAGTCTCTGATCCTTCATTCTGCCTTGTTGATTCCCTAAGCCTGATCACCCCTCTGTAACTTGTCCCTTTCTTCAAGTCCTTCATCTACACTCTCCGAGGTGACAAATATCTCCTACAGAGACTCTGATGCAGCTGTGCTGTGATACAATAGCGTTGTTAAAAGAGTGAACAAACGAATAGCAGGTCCCCAGGTGGACTCTGCTCACATGCCTGGGCTTGGCCACAAAGGGTCAGGGAAGAAGGCAAAAGAAAGTTCAAGGGACATATAGTTAAATCTGAATGGACATCCCCCAGATTGCTGCCAGATCAGGAGCAGCACTCACAGTTTTAAAAGGTGTAAATAAGAAAATTCCAGAGTTCTCCTCAGTGGTCCATTCTTACGACTCATTACTCTTTCTGGCAGAAAATCTCCAAGTCCTTTTATTACAGTTGGAAACTCCTTCTCAACCCAAAGATAAAGATTGCCTCTATGTTATTTTTCTAGGAAGTCACTATACTATATTAGCATGCAGTATTCTGTTAGGGTCCTAAATGGGGATTGCAAGGAACACAGAATTTGAGTCCAGAAAAATTAGTCTCAGCACTGACCCCTTATGCCTAGTGACTTCAGGAAAGCCATTTAGCATATTTGCGTTGCCTATAAAACAGGGGTGCCTGTGAGCCTGCTCAGCCCTCCTGCGAAGGAAAAGACACCGTTAAATGGGAATGCATTTTGCACAGGAGTGTCAGCTGATACTCCCACTCTCTTTGGCATACTCCATCTCAGGATCTGGGATTCTCTGCAGTTTTTTTTTCAAATCCAAATCTTCAAAAGAATCTTCCCGATCTTGCATATACCTGGAACATGAAAGTGGGAAGGAGAGGCCCCTTTTCTCTTCCCTGACCTTTATCCTGTGGGTGGCACCATGAGCAGGGCATGGTGGTGGGAGTGATTGCAACTGCTCAGGCCCGATCTTTGGTAGGCAGCTGGACCTCGTAAGAGGATGCCAATCCCGCAGCCCCTGGCTGGTTTATGAAGGATGTGGAGCTATCTCACATTAACAACACAGCATGCCAACACTCCACAACCTCACTAGGAAACAAACTCAAATTGTCTGCCGCTGGCTGTCATGGAAAGCCCAGGTGCAAGAAATAATATTCATGGAGGATTATCTGAAGGACACCCAGCCCATCTACTCCTATAGGTATACTAGATTTTATCCCCGGATCAAGCCAGACAATCGGAGCTGTGTATCTGGACCAAATGGTTTTCGCTCTTGTAGAAGAAGATTTACTGACTTGTGTTTAGGCATACTGTTTTAAGTTTGCACTGAAGCGATGCTTTAAGAAAAACCTATGTGAGTGTAGCTATTGCATTTAACATAAGAATGATGCTTTAAAAATTGCCTGTTAGATCTCCGTGTCCTGTTTTGAAGTTCCCCAGGAGGAATTTCCCTTAGCTTTAGCTTCTCCAGGGAAACAGATATAATTTTCACTGATGGACAATGCAAAAATTTTCTACTGTTGTCTTCTCCTTTGTTTATGGTTGCTAGGAAGCTTAGATTTTATGGCATGAATCTCCATGTTCTAGCTTTTTGTTGGGTCTCCTATTTCTATTCCTCCACTATTCCACTTCAACCTGACCATTTATCTCTGTTTTTAATCTTATTGTAGGGTATCATTATTATAAACTATCTCAATTTATTTTTGTAACTCTGAAAAAAAAGGAGCCAGTGACTCAGAATACTAGGAAGGATTGGCGGAGTGGTCTGAGAAGTGTAGACAATTTCAAAGTGAACATATGCATCTATTGAGAGAGGCACACAAAAAAATGATTCTTCAGTAACACATCAACCATCAGTTGTGATTTACTAAACATTGAGTATAATATGAGGCCCTGGGGTTACAAAAGAAAATATAAGATTCTTGCATTCAGGACTGGAGCATTGGTGGCTCAGTGGTTGGAGCATTTGCCTGGCACACATGAAGACCAGGGTCAAACCCCAGCATCACAGACACAACTAAGTCTTGGAGAAGCAAAGGCCAGATGGAAAACTAAATAAAATTTATATTCTCTTTCTCTCTCTCTCCGTATCTCTCTGTTAAAAAATAATATATTATTTCATTCTTGGTTTTGTTTTTTGTGGCACAGGAGATTGAACCAAGGGCCTTGTACATGCTAGGCAAGTGCTGTCCCACTGAGCTATTCTCCAAGCACCATTCAACAGATATTCATGGGGAATTATAAGGTGCTAGAGACACAGCAGTGAACAGCACACTTGTTCTTTGGGGGCTCACAGAATGGTGGAGAAGTCAGGTGATTTAACCAAAGACTACCAGTTTGTGGAGGAATCAGTGGGTGAGCAGGAGCACCATGTATGGGGGATTACCTGTGTCTCGAGTCTGAAGGGGTCTCCTCGAGAAGAGGTGTTCAAAGTGATATCTGGAAAAGGATGAGAATTTTGATAGGCATAAGAGGAGGAGGGCAGGGAATATCCAGAAGGAAGATACCATACAAAGATGTCAGGAGGTAAAAGGGGCCACGTCACAAAGCCGGTAGAGAAACAAAGGGTTTTTTTTTTTTCATTGCAAGTTCTACCCATGCAATGGAATATTACTCAGCCATAGAAAGGATAGACTACTGACATGTGCAACAGCTTGCCTTGATCTCAAAGGCAGTATACTTCATAATTCCATTTACATCACATGTTTAAAAGAAAGCTGTGGGGTGTGAATAGAGCAGTGCACATTACAGTCTAGGAGAAGGAAATGGTGGCACTACAAAGAAGCAGTGTAAGAGAGTTTGGGGAGTGGGGGGATTGTGTCCTGATGTGACAGTGTCGTATGCATCTGTGCATGTTTTAAGACTGGTAGAGCTGTACACCAACAATAGAAATCAACTGTCTTGTTTGCTAATTAAAAAATAAAATTCAGTGAGGGACATCAATGGATGGCTATGGAAGAAATTATGCTGAGTGAAATCAGCATAACCCAGAAAACCAAGGGTCGAATGTCTTCACTCATCTATGGAGGCTGGAATTAGACCCTGGCCATTAAGAGAGGTGGTCTATTAACAGGTGTTAAATCCAGATATCATGTGATGTTACACAACCTAATACTTTTTTAGAGATGTTGTGGGAAGGGGAAGGGAGGAATAAGGGTGGGTAATTGGGGGGGCACTCTTGGGGGTAAATCCAATTTTCAGAATCTATATACATTATATATTATTTTGTTAAAATTTGTATGATTGTTCAATAAATACATTTCTCAATTAAAAAAAGTGAAAGAGAAAAAAATAAAATAAAATTCAGAGTCACCAAAGATAAGTTTACCACTAAAGACCCCAAAGAAGAAAACTGGGAGTGGAGAATGGCTAACAGTGGATTTCCACAGTACCTGCAAGATTTGCTTTCTTAAAAGATTTGAAAGAAAAAAATTCAGTCATGCTAAAGCCATGTTTGTGCATTTCCCTGATGGCCGTGGGGAGCCATCAAAGGGTTTAAGCAAGGGAGTGGCACAACCCTGTGTGCATTTTGAAACAGATCCAGCAGCAGCTTCCACACAAGTCTGAGGGCACCGGAAGGGAAGGAGGTTGGAGACTCTGGGGGCTCTGAGAGTCTGTGGAGGGAGGCTCTGGGCCAGAACCCCTCTGAACAGAGCTGCACGGGGTGGGGTGCATAGTCCGGTCTTCACCCTCATGCTCAGGTTAGAACCCTCTAGCTCCCAGATAAGTTGGTCCAGCTCCCCAGCTCGGAACAGCCCCATCCTCTGGGCCCATAGAAAGATGGTGGGAGCCTCTGCCCACTGCAGATCTCTGTGGGACTTTCCTCTCTAATCACCTCCAGCATCTTTCTCTCTGAGACCTGTTTAAAGTTTGGGAGAGGCAGGGATGGGAGGGCCAGGGGCAGAGAAATGCAGGAGAGTCGAGTTGCATTACTGTCCCCCAAGTCCTGCTGAGAAATGGCTTCCTAGTGTTTGACCTGCCCTGGATATCGGCTGCTAGGATCTTATCAGATTGTAATTACCCAGCCTGGGTCTGTGCTAATTGGTTCTCTGGAGTAAAGTTACCTCCAATCTGTGTGTGGTGGGTGCACAGCAAGAAGTGATTTGAGCCAAGGAGGCTGTCTGTGATATGTCAGGGAATCACCGTGGTGACTGCAAGAACCTGAAGCCAGGACCGGCTGAGAGGGAGGGACTTGCTCCTTGGGTTCCAATTCTAACCTGAAATGATCAGCCAGCCTCATGTCACCTAGTTCCGGAACCATCTTAGAGGACTTGCAAGGGGAGATATTTTTTTTTTTTTCATCTCAGAAAAAAATGAAAGGAGGGAAGGGAGGGAGGAGATAATAGGATGGAAAGGAAGAAGAAGAGAAAAACAAGAAACCCTTTTGTCCCCAGTAACCTCCCTGGCTATGCTCTGCTTGACAATTATCTCAAATATGAGGTCTACAGCAACTGATTCATTTCCTCACTGAGACTTCTGTAATCTGACATCTTTGACAACTTGCACTGCAATCCCAATTCCAAAGGCCTCCAAAGACTTGGACAGGGGAATCCCAGGGCTCACCATAGGACTGTTGGGACTCTTGAAGATCACCTCATCTGTGTGTCTATTATGGTGGCTTCACTATGAGGGTGCTCAGTCCAAGCCCCCACATGTCCTCATCCATGCTCAGAGGTTCTGTTAGAAAGATTTGCTCTGTGTACTTCTTTTTTTTTATGTTGAACCAAAACCTATCTCCCTACAATTCCACCTGCCCTTTGGGTGGCAGTAAGAAAGTCCTTCCCCCCAGACAGCAGTCCAGCTATTTCTCTGTAAAGTCTCAGGACACCACCATGTACCTGTGCCTCAAGTCAAGACCCTCCTTTCTCACCTTCTTCATGCATAATGCACCAACCAGCTCTTTGCCTCCAATTCAACTGCTTCTGTCCATCTCTGCTGGCACCACGTGGGCCCACAGCAGCACTATCTGAACAAGGCCAAAGGTGCCCATTGGTCTGATGCTTTTCTCCTCCATACCATCCCACAATCTATTCAAACAGCAGCCGGAGTTAATTTTTTGTTTGTGATATGCTTTTATTGTGGTAAGATACTGTCTCATTTTATTGCTGTGACCTAAGACCCCGCAAAACATCTTAGAGGAAAAGTCTATTTTGGCTCTTGATTTCAGAGGTTCAATCCACGGTCAGCAGATTTCGCAGCTCTGGGAGGGCTTGAGAGCAAGGAGCCAGGGATATATGATCCCCAGGAGCAGACAGACCTGTAACCACTTCCTCCCGCAAGACCTACCCACCTACATTAATCTGTTCAAATTGTGAATCTATCAAATGCACTACTCCACCGATTAGGTCACACCTCTCATAATCTAATCAGCTCACCTCTGAGCACTGCTGCAATACGAGTTTTCACATCATTTCCAAACATGCAGGTATACGCAACACAAAATTTACCATTTTAACTATTTTTAAGTGAACAATTCGGTGGCATTAAGCACATCCACCATGTAGTGAGATCACCATCACTGTCCATTTCCAGAACTTTTCCATTCCCCCAAACAAAAGTTTTACATTCATTGAGCAAATAGTAACTTCCCATGCCTCTCTCCTCGGCCTCTGGTAAGCTCCGATCTAATTTTTGTCTCTGCAAATTTGACGACTCTAGGGACTTCATACACATGGAATCATACAGTATTTGTCTTTTTGTGTCTGGTCTATGCCAATTAGCATGTTTGCAAGGTTGGTCTATATTTGGCCTATATCACAGGCTTATTGCTTCCTGTGGCTGGATAACATTTTGTTGGATGTGTATAATGCATTCTGATTATTCACTTCCCTGCTGAATGGACATTGGGTTATTTCCGTCTCCTGGTTATTGAAAATGGTGCTGCTATAAACATTGATGTGTAAAGTTTCTCATTGGGTCTCCAAAAAATTTTCAAAAAGAAATTTGGTTATGTCCCTCTCCTTAAAACCCTTCATAAACTTCCTGTCTTGAGTTTACAATGAAATCTTAGCTCATTACCCCAAGATCCCACCTTGGATGATGCCTATCTAATAAGGTCCAACCTCACTTTTGAACATTCTCCCCTCTCTGACCAGCTTCCGGTCACACTGAACTTCCATCCATTCCTTGAGCAAACTAGGCCTGTTTCTGCCCCAGGGCCTTTGCCCTTCCAGTTCCTTCTACCCAGACCACTCTTCTCCCTTCTTCTTTCACATACCACTTACTTGGTGGACCCTTCCTTGACTGAAGCAGACCTCCTACCCTCCTTGCTTCTTCACAATCTTTTAGTTTCATTACACCACTATGCCACCTAATGTCTTCTTGTGTGTCTGTGTGTCTCTCCCCACGAGTATGCAAGCTGCATGAAGGCAGGTACTTTGTCTTGCTCATGGCTATTCTGCTGTGCCAAACACGACTTTTAACCCACTCAGTAAGCATCTGAAGGAACTGTGGCACCCCTTCCGGCATTCTCTTAATGCACCTTCCTCCCTACATTCTGAATGCACCCTAGTGGGCCTATCTGACTCCCAAATGTATGACTGGAATGATGTGACATCCCAGGTGTGGTGCTGAGGCTGTGTCTTCCCTAGCTGTGTTTCTCAGCCTGGAGGGTGCATCCAAAACACCTGGAGGGCTTCTTAACAATCCTCCACTGCAGAGTGTGCCTTTCTAGCAGGCTTCCGGGTGTTGTTGATGCTGCTGTTCCAGGGACCACAATGGCGACCACCATGAGATTACCCCTTCTCTAGCATCTGTACTGATGCCCTCTCAGCTCTCAAGACAGCAGTCAGCTTAGCCTAGTCCTCACCTGAGTCCTCACAGCAACACGGCCCACAGCCTTTGCCCTCTGTCTCTGATCTCCTTAATCTCTCTGACATTTACAGCATCAGCTTCTCTTTCCTTCTTGGAGCTCTCCTCTCTGGTGACTCCACGTTATCCTCATTTCCTAACTAAGTCCTTTACTGCTCTTGAGTCTCAATTTTGACCTCCTCCTTCTCTTGCCGCCATTAAACAAATTTTCTTCAAAGGAAAAATCTGTGTTTCTTCCCCTAGCTGTTGCTCACACCTTTATGAAGATGGATTCCAAATATCCATCCACAGCCCTCACCTCTGTCTGGCACTTCAGACCCATTGTCCTCATATAACCCAGTGAACAGGGCCTGGGCTTTGTCCTCAAAATAAACTCAAGTTCAATCTCACTAGCCTTAGTTCATTAACTGAGAAAGAAAATTAATAAGCTCTCCTTTTAAAGATATTTGTAAGAGCCAAAGGAGGCCAAGGACATTGGACATAGCGGGGGTTTCATAGGTGAGCGCTATCATCATTATTGTATTGGTAATTAAATTATCCACTTCAGTATTGAAGTCCATGCTACTCACGTAGCACCATCCCTGTCACACAGTAGGTGATCAATAAATATTACCTAAATAAATAAATGATATCAGCTTGCCCCTAAATGAACATATCATTCTCCTGTTGCCACACAGCCTCCTGACACACTCGTGCTTTTCTTTCACTGCCACTCCTATTCTCCCAGGTAGCCAGTTTCAACCCATCATCAATCCAAAAACTATGGCAAGAGAATAGTCCTGGCACTTCCTCCCTGATAGCATGGGCTAGGGCACTCCCTGCAGCACCTGGCTCTGGGGTTGTCTGCCGTGTGACCCAGACTCTAGTTCTGACCCATCATCGCTACCACCAGATCACAGCACTTGACCCAAGACCAGCCAAGCCAGGCTGGCTATTGCTACAACGACAGGGGCAATAACTGAGTCAATCGGATTCCTGTTTTTAGAAATGGGAAGACGTGAATAGTGAACAGTTGAGTCACGTATTGATGCATGCACCGAAAGGTCATGATTGACCTGAAAAACTGAAGGTGCTAAGAGAAATGGAAAAGGTAAGGAGAGAGAGAGCGGTAAGAGTGGGAAGCTCTGTAGGGACAAGAATCTATTCTAGGAGCCAGAGAGACCAACCTTGTGGCCCAACAGAGAAAGAGGCAGAGATAGGAGGAGGTCCCATGGGCTCCCAGGGTTTCTCATTGACCTCTCGGTCCACTCTAATAGCAGTGACGTGATCAGTAGCTACCCACCCATTACCTTTTACCTCACTCCGTGACTCACTGTCAAGCAGCGTGACCACCCCCAAGCTATCCCGATTCTTCCTCCTTACCCTGACCCCTTCCATCCCATCCCCATTGACACCCTGCAGTCCTGAAACCCAGGACCCAAGTTCCCCTAGCTATACCCCCTGCAGGCTTTTAACTCCAGCTGCCTTGCTCTTTCTGGCTACAGTGATTGGCCCCCAGCATCTGTCATTGTTCTACTTCCTTGTTCAAAAGTTTTTGGTGGCTTCCCAGCAATTCTAAGACAAAGTGCAAACTTCACAGAGGCTCAAGGCCTTTTTTATTTTGGTTCTCAGACAACCCATAATATTATCTTCCAACACCAAAACCTCACACAGGCCAGCGAGGGCTCAGCTCTTAGCCCAGTGCTGTGCGCTCACCCCCACCACAGCTTTCCCTGCGCTGCCTAGAATTACTTCTTCTCCCTCTTCACTTTAGATCCTCTACCTCTTTCTCTATTCTTCTCTATTCCCATCTTCTTTTCTCACTGCTCTTTTTACCTAAATTCTACTTCAGCTTTCAAGGCTCGTGTGAGTATTCCCTATCTATCCCTGCACCGCTTATTTGGATTCAAGTATACTCATTTTGCCCAACTCCAACTCCAGGCTCCTTTAGGGTAGAGATAGTATGGGTTCACTTCCATCTGTCCTGTGGCATCTAGCAATGTTCAGTGTGACCATACTGAACACATTCTAATTCTATTAACTTCAGTTATGAAAATAATGCATATACGGATGGATGGATGCTTTATTTGAAGCAAGCAAATAATGTTGAAATGTCAAACAGGCCACTGTGTGTGAGGTGTGGGGTGTTCTGGGCATTCTACAAAACATGCTAAGAATTTTGTTGTCTGCTTCTCTATATGCCAACCTTTGGGGGATGATGTTATTTTACATATTTGTCAATAGAATATAACTTCAGCACTCATTTTTTAAACAACTCTTTAGAGTAAGGAACTATATAGCCACCTAGTCATGCAAATTCAATTAAAATTCAAAAGTATTTATTAAGCACCTTGCGGGATTTTTTAAAAAAATGGTAAATAAGATCTAAACTCTGCCTTCAAGATGCTCACCATCTAGTTGGGGAGAGGACAAGCACTTCAATGTCTACAGTCAAGGTAGGAAAAGGCAAGGCCTTTGGAGAGGTCAAAGGGCTGCAGTGGGTCAAACAAAGAGAAGTTACAGAAGACAGGGCAGGATTTGTAGAAGAGTGGAAGGAAGGACATTTGAAATGGCAAATATTAATGGTACTAATAACTGCTATATATTTGTTTGAAATTGACATAAATAACAAACGGAATGCTGCATTTTATTTTCTAACTCACGTTGAAAACAACTTTTTCTTTACTCCTCCCCCCTCCACCAAGAAGGATAGAATCTAGATGATTTTCTTATTTGTTTCTTTTCTGTCAACTAACTTTAAAAACTGGAGATACGTATGTACCTTGATGGTGAAAAGATTGAATGAGCACCGTCAGCCATGACATCATTTGGTGTAAGAACTGAAGGAGATCTTGGCTATGGAGCACTGGTACCATCTTATACCAATGCAGGAGAGCTGATCATCTGCCTTTTCACCCAGCTTCATGTTTGATAGCATCAGGTTGGAAGTCTTGAAATCAACCATGGTGAGAGTATTTACACCAGGGAAATCAGCAAAAGCTGCACATGAGGCCTTTCCCCCTGTAGGCAGGTTAAAAGTTTGCTAGCCTGCTATTGGATCTCACTGTACAGAAGAGGAAATTGATGCGTAAGAGGCACAATGACTTGTCCAAAGCCACATAACCAGTTGGTCCCGGAACTGGCATGAGTCAGGTCACCCGCCACCTATGGGTTATTGTTATTACTCTTTTCACTGGGAATCTCCAGTACTGATGGGAATTTGCAGGGTGCTTCTATATAGATAAGAATGCACACGACAACACAGATGATTATACAAAAGAAACAGATGCTGTGGTCTTCAAGTTAATAGCCTGCCAGGGCTAAAAGAGGAACCTCCAAACTTCTCTCCACAGATGGCTCTTGGACCCCACCCCCAGACTCCTACCTCCTGAGAGGAGGGGATACAGGGAATGGAGAGGCTGCAGAGGAGACTCCTGTTTCTCCGGCTTCCCATTAGAGGGAGTGACAGAGGCATCTCTCGGCCAATCGCCTTGACGCTTTGGACTCCACTTTGCTCTGTAATTAGTGTCTATTTGTCTCCTTAGCTTAAACTGGTTTTTAGCAATTTAGAGCCAGGGAGCCCATGTTATTTCAGTGATGTGATAAAAAAAATGGATATGTAATTGAAAACCAACTCTACTCCTCTGGGAACCTGGTATGTTGCTTCACTCAGCTGAATGATAAAGATTCGGGGCCCTGATCACAGGCAGATAAGTAGGCTGGTTGATTAGGATGAATCCCACAGGCAATCCCTAATCTACTAGTCTGTTTATTAACTATCTGTCTTTTTAGGATATTTTGTTTGCATAATACAATAATATAATAATGCACAAATTCTTTAAAGGTGGAAATGAACCCAAATTGAGGACAAAACAGCCACAGCTGGCATCTGCCCTCCCCGCTGCAGCAGATCAATTATCAATTAGCCACAGGTTTTATTGAGTATCTATTATTTGCACAGCACTAGAGCAGGGTTGAAAGAGGTATCAGATGTCCACTCTGCGGCCTTAAGGAGCTGGCGAGGGCAATAAGGCCTGCCTGCAGAAAATTAATAAAGATTGTGAAAAAGTTAATGCTTTGGCACTAAAAGTGTGAATCAGACCAAAGGAACTGCTTTAACAGGGGATTTTCATCTGGCTAAAGATAGCCATGCAATTCTGCAAAAACCTCAGAAGTCCCCAAAGTCCTCCTTGTCAAGAGCACTGAACTGTCAGGCCCAAAGTCAACCTCTACAACTAAATGGTTCTCTTGCTCCTGCCATGCGGTATTCAGATATCCCCTGCTCAGCTGGTCTCAGGCCTGTTGGAACCCCGGCTCCTCCCTGTCCTCTGAAGCGAGGCCTGTGGTAGTGGACTTGAGTGGATGAGTTTTCTATCTTCCATGTTTCTACTGCATTTGAATATTTTAATAAATATTCTGAGAATGGGCAACACTCCTGGAGCAAGTGCAGGGTGCTCAACTCTGTTCTGGGGCCTCACACATGGCCTTCCCACCCCATTTCCCACCAGGGTGTGAGCATCTTCAACAGAGACACTCAGAGAGAGGGAGGCATTGCGCAGCGGATGCTCCGGCTCCATGGTGCATGCCTGTCTCATTAACCCTGTTGAAGTAATTCGGTAATTCCCCATTCTAATCATATGTCACAATATGCAGGTGCATGGGCCCCACTCAAGATATTCTGATCCTAAAGATCTCAAATAGGGGACAAATTCAAGTTTGAATTTTTTGACAACTTCCAGGTGATGCTCCACACCAGGGCTTGAGAACAGGTGCTATTATTTTGGGGTATGTTACTTTATGTTCAGGGACTGAGTCCAAGTCACCTGTGTTTCCAGGAGTCAGCACAATGCCTGGCCCAGTTTAAGTACTTGTGCATTTTCTGTGATAATGTCGAGTGACATTGCATGGTTTTGCACTCTCTGCTAGCTTTCTACAGGTGGAATTCACAGGTTACACATCTGCTGCCAGTTCCCTGAGACTGGCACGATGTCTCGGAGGACTAGTGTGTAGTATGTGCACCATGCTCACACCTGAAGTGCACTCCTGATTACTCTTTTGGGCCTCCCTATCAGTTGGGTCCCACGCCACCCACCCGTGCTCCAGGAAACCTGGATGAATGTCACTGACCACAGTCAAGCCTAATCAGGAAGATGGAGATACAGGCAGATTCAACAGGACATTCCAACCCAGCACAGCACTGGACCCTGCACAATTCTTCATGAGACCATGGACATGTTATTTCCCACTTGTGTGGAGTTGCTGCTGTGTGTATTTCATGGAGGCACAAACTGTCTCACAGGTAACAGCCCTAGATATTGCTTGGTCACATACTCCCCAAGGCACATTCCTGGGAGCATCAACATCGTTAATAAGGGGTTCTGCAAAATGTGGGCCAGACCAGCTCAAACAATAATTCTATGTTTTATAGGATTTTAAAGAAAAGCAATATGTAAATCTGGTTATCTATATGTGGTATTCAGTATTTATCTAACTTCCACTTGCAGCAGCAGCAGCATTCTCCTTCTCCTCTTCCTCTTCCTCTTCCTCCTCCTCCTCCTCTTCCTCCTCCTCCTCTTCCTCCTCCTCCTCCTCCTCTTCCTCCTCCTCTTCCTCCTCCTCTTCCTCTTCTTCTTCTTCTTCCTCTTCTTCTCCTTCTTCTTTTTTTCTTCCTCTTCTAGAACTGTTTTTCTTTTAAAAATTTCACTGATATTCTGAGGAGTACTTTGGAAATCATGATCTGGTACAACTCTCTCTGTTCCAATCCCTTGTACCCATTTTATAGGTGAAGAAACTGAGTTAACAAAGGACAAAAGACTTGCAAGCCCTCGTGGATGACTAGGGCTGGATGCAGACCTGGGCCTTGGGGATGCTGTGGTCACATCAGCTCCCAGGATCTCTCCCGATGTTGCCATGTGCCTGCGAGATGGTCTGTTTAAGCAAGATCAGTGTTGGCATCTGTAGATATCAAGCTTCTAAGGGGCATCTCTTCTCTTCTCCAGTGTCCCACCTTTCACTGTGCCCAAAGGTGAGAAACCAAGCGTGGCATGCTCCACCCCTGATGTTCTACAGCTTGCTCAGCTGTTTCACTTCCTTCCATTTCCAGAGCCTCTTGGCATCTCAGGGAGGAGAAACTGAGAGTTTTGAGGAATAAAGAAATTTGTCTGAATCATTCAGCTAGTAAAATAACAGACCTGGAACCTGAATCCAGGGCTTCAGCCTTCCTTCCACCCACATCCTGCTGCAGGCAGCCTTACCTCCACTCACTGTGACACTGTACTTGGCCAGGGCCACTTAATAGGCGAGAAGCTCTTTGCTACCCAGCTCAGGGCAGAGCTCGCTAACCTCGCCCTCCAGGGACGGGAAAGCGGAGTGAATGATCCATTTCCCTCGGTGTGACTACGTGTCTGACTCCTTCTCAGGGCCTTCTTAAGTCCTTGGCCTCAATTATATTCCACGACCAGCAAGTGACACAAATTAATTATTTGCTGGGGAAAGAAGGGCTTTCTTTTATCGGTTTCAAAGTAATCACCTTCTCATTTCAAGGATTGACCTCATAAATTCCAAGGAAGGACAAAGAAGATGACTGCCATTAGGAAGCAGGGAAGGAGGAAGAAGAAGAGGAAAGAAAGGCAAAGAGGGAGAAAGGGAAAAGAGAGATGGGGGCAGACTGTCAGAATTTGTGCAACGTTAAAGGTATAGGATAGAAAGCAGAGCTTTCAAAACTAGCAGAGTGCAGAGATAGGCACGCTCCATCTAAGAGAGTGAGGTGTCAGGAGGCTGCAATGAACAGGCTGAGTGCTAAGCGGTTGAGAAGGTGTAAGCTCTGTGAGGAAAGAGACCACCTTCATTTACCTCGCCACTGTGTCCCAGTGCATACCACAGTGATTGCATATAGTAAATGCTCAATAAACATCCAGCTTTGAATGGAGGATTTAACCAGTAGACATTGGCCCAAAAAATGGAGAAGGAAAAGGCATTCAGGCAAGAGATGGCAGTGTAAATGAAGACAGACGGGATGACCAGTAGTTTCCATGGCTGGTGCCAGTTGTGAGTATTTTAAAGGCAGGTGCAAGGTTAGATTGGCTACGTAGGCAGGAAAGGAAAATCCAACTGTCTATTCTTGATAATAATGAAATAACTGAAAATTCTGTTTAGATTTAAAATCCCAATCCAGCCTCACATTTGCTCTGCAAAGAATACAATGAGGCTCCAAAAGGCTTACAAGGTCCGCAAGCAGAAGCCAGTCCTGAGTCTGAGATCACATCCTGTGATCTTTCCACGACAGGTACCCCCTCTCAGTCCTCTACCCAGGGATGACTTGCTCTCCTTAGCACTTTTCCTCCAGCCCCTGATCATCCGCTAGGCTGGGTTCAGAGCCCAGATGTGTGTTTTCATGGCAAATCTATTATACAGAAAATCCGTATGAATTGCTCCAAGCAAGTGGTCATTTTCCATCAGATGCTCTTTCCAATGCCTATGACCCTGCAGGTACTTACTTGCATTTGACTCCAGGGTGAGTTGCGCAAGGATGGCCACAAATGAGAAGGTAAAAGATTAGTGCCATCCCCCTTGTTGTTCCAGGCTAAAGGAAAAGGGGGAGAGAAACAAAGATAAGCCCAGAAACACAAATGGACACCAAGATCTAGGCACTTTCTGTGGTTTACCAGGAAGCGTGTTGAAGATGGATGGATGCAAAGGGCCTTAGGTCCCCATGGCTGGCATCAGGGGAACTGCACTCCATGATGCAGATGCCAAGCAGGGCGGGGAGAGTGGATGGTGCAGGAATGAACTGTTCTCCACGCCTGGTTCCTGCTGAGGCAATGGGTGGTTGTGAAGCCAAATAAACCTGCGTTTAAATCCTGGATCTATATCATAATAAAATCAAATGCATGTGGAAGACTCACCATTCACACATGTAATCTTCTTCTTGAACTCATAGTACTAGAAGATAATATGGAAGCAATCAGTTGTGGCAATTTTTTTTTTAAATCAGGAAACTGAAGACACCACGCAAGCAATAGATCTGAGACATCTTCGTTCCAAATGGCATGACCTCTCACTTGCTACACCGAACAGAAAAAGCAAAATCCCATGAGCAGCACCAATAAGATTCCTCAAACTTAGCAAGAATCGGAAATCCAAAAGCCAGGGTATGGGTTTTATATCTCATGGTCTTGTACTAAGGGGCCTGAGGAATGGAAGACTGAGTCTCATTAACATAGAGGTGGGGACCCCAGGACTCTGGGGCTGCCTTCCCAGCTTCCTGGATCCCCTGCCCACTGCCCTTCTCTCCCAGGTTGCTGCCTAATTATAGACCTGTAGATGCAAATTATTCTAATAAACGGTGCTAATTTATACACATTTACATATAATTTGCAATTCATCTGCTGTCCATATTTAGTCAAACTTCACTAATTCAGACCAAACTGGGGAAGCCTAATCTGAAATGAAGAGTCTAGATTATAGAATAATTTAATGGTTTATTACAGTTAAATTTTATCTTAAGCAGGAGAGTCTGTTTTAAAATCAAGCATGCAAACTAGACCTTGGCCATTGAGAAAGGTGGTCTGTTATCATGTGTTAAATACGGATAAGGTGTAATGTCATACAACCTATTACATTTTTAGAGATGTTTTGGGAAGGGGAGGGGAGGGATAAGGGTTGGTAACTGGGGGGGGCACTCTTGGGGGTAAATCTAATCTTCAGAATCTATATACATTTTATATTATTTTGTTAAAAACTTGTATGATTGTTCAACAAATAAATTTCTTAACAAAAAAAAATAAAATCAAGCATGCAAGGCAAAAATAGGTATTGTCCAAACAACGACAGATGCTGGAGGGGCTGTGGGAAAAGAGGAACACTACTACACTGCTGGTGGGACTGCAAACTGGTTCAGCCACTATGGAAAGCAGTGTGGAGAATCCTCAAAAAATTAAGGATGGAACCACCTTATGACCCAGCTATCCCACTCCTGGGAATTTTCCCAAAAGACTTAGAATCAGCATATTATAGCGA
>PVKS010013813.1:0-49868 GCA_004027875.1 Aplodontia rufa | reverse complement strand
CCAGTCAGAATGGCAAAGATGAAGAAAATAAACAATAATAGATGCTGGAGGGGCTGTGGAGAGATAGGCACACTAACACACTGTTGGTGGAGCTGCAGACTGGTACAGCCCCTCTGGAAAGCAGTGTGGAGAATCCTCAAAAAACTAGGGATGAGTCCACCATATGACCCTGCTATTCCACTCCTGGGAATCTTTCCAGGGGATTTAGAATCGGCACATTATAGTGACACAGCAATATCTATGTTCATAGCAGCTCAATTTACTATTGCTAGACAATGGAAACAACCCCGATGTCCCTCACTGGAAGAATGGATCCAAAAACTGTGATACATTTATACCATGGAATTTTACACAACAATTAGAAACAATGATATTGCAGCCTTTGAAGGTAAATGGATGGCTATGGAAGAAATAATGCTGAGTAAAATCAGCTTAACTCAGAGAACTAAGGGTCGATTGTCTTCACTCATCTGTGGAGGTTGGGACTAGACCCTGGCCATTGAGAAAGGTGGTCTATTATCATGTGTTAAATCCAGATAAGATGTAATGCTATATAACATAATCCTTTTTTAGAGATATTGTGGGAAGGGGAAGGGAGGGATAAGGGTGGGTAATTGGGGGGGCACTCCTGGGGGTAATTGTAATATCCAGAATCTATACACATTTTATATTATTTTGTTAAAAACTTGTATGATTGTTCAAAAATTAAAAAAAAGAAATGCTCAGGAATGAAGGCAGTATAGAGAGAAGAAAGAAAAAAGGAAAAAGAAAAGAGAAAAAAACTGAAATAAAGAAAAAAATGAAAAAAATACAAAACAAAATAAAAACTAAACAAATAAAGCAAAAAAAAAAAAAATCACAGCCAGTGTGTTTATTTGTCCATGAACCAATCAACCTCTCTAGATGACACACAAATACCTATCAAAGACAGGAAGGAAAAAAAGGATTTTTAATGAAAAATTGGAACTATGTTCACTGAGGTTGTTTCTCTACATGTTGGAAGCTGATGTTCACTGTCTGCCTGAGTTTTGTTATTAGGGTTTCTCAGTCTAGAATTATGTGATCTCATGTAGAGGAGTGTCTAGCTGAGTCCCCTGAGCTTTCTGGGTGGAAACTTCCCTGAAGAGTTTAGGTTAATGAATGTCCCAAAGGCTGATCTTTGCCAGCCTCCCCGAGACTTCCTGGATTTTAGGCACAGGAGGTTGAATGCAGAACAATGCTTTCAAGTCTGCTGGTTACACACACAGTCCTTACATGTTTTCTGTGCTCAAACTATGATCTCTTGAGTACTCCTGTCCCATCTTAGCTTGTCACTTGAGTCTTCCAGCCGGGGGTGGGGGTGGACAGGGCTGAGGTAGGGTCCCCTGCACTCCACTAATTCAAATCCCTCTGAGCTAAGTGAAGCCTGGGCCTGTCACACACCACCCTTTCCAGGTTCAGCTTCTGAAATGTGGCTGGCTCCTGGCAGAATTGTGGAGTAGACTGCTCTAAAATACTGTCTCCCTCCCACCAGACAGTTCAAAATGACTCCTGCTTCTCCTCCTTAAGGCAGCTAAGAGACACTTTTCTCCCCTTACCAGTGGAAATACAGTAGGGATGTCCCCAATTGTGCCCAATGCATGGTGTCTTACAGAACTGGCTTCTCCGAGGCAAATTGGATTACATGTTATGGCTCAGCTACTCCCCTACTCCCTTGCTGATTGGGAGCGATGGCAATCACATTTGCCATGATCTTGCTGGGACAGATACAATCCCTCTTTTTCAATTGCTGCACCCAAATCTCGGCTCCTCCCAAAATCTCACACTAAGTAGCAATGTGCTCCGGTGATAATTTTTCCCTAAATATACTTCACAGCCATGAAGCTCTCCAGGAGTTTTTCATCCTGTCATGGAACCAAATGGGAAACATCCTTTGGGCAGCTCACCATCTTGGAATCCCTCTTATTATTTTGTCTTAATTCATGCCAGTCTGTGATTCTTTCCTATATATCCTATTAAATACCTAATTTTGTATGGTGTCCAAACAAGAGGCATTCATTGAACACTTACTAAATTAACAATATTTGGTCAGCTAAATGCTAAGAAAAAAAGGTATGATTGTTTGCACAGCATGATGGTTTTATTTTAGTTTCTTTTGTTTTTTTTTTTAAAGAGAGAGATGGGCAGTGAGAGAGAAAGAGAAAGGGAGAATCAGTTTTATTTAGTTTTTCATGTGGCCTTCATGGCTTTACACTTCATTGTGTATGTGGTGCTAGGGCTTGAATCCATGTCCTTGTGCATGCCAGGCAAGCACCATAACTGCTGAGTCACTGTTCCAGCCCCCAGCGTGATGGTACATATATATTATTTTCAGTATTGGGAATTGTGCATGCTAAGCAATTGCTATACCATTGATTTCTATCCCCAGCCCTTAATCTGCATAGTTTAATAATTGATTTAAATAGTCTATAAATTTGATAAACACTCTCATCAACTTTAAAGATGCAGTATGCTACATGAGGACATCATTAAATCAGAGTTGTAAAATTTATTTATAGTAGTTATCATAATTTTCCAAGTGTCAGAATCCAGTTCAATTTCATTTTCTACTACAAAATCAATAAAACAATCCCTACCTTCCTGAATTTGTTAAATTCTCATAGGATTAGTAGAGTGAAGTTATCTGAAAGCTTGTTAATAGATATTTTTCTTTAGAGTAGTTTTAAATTCATGGCAAAATTGAGCAGATGACTCATACATTGTCCCCACACTCAATACGGCCTGATGAGCAAACCTTCTCTCACTATCGCAATTCCCAGCAAGAGTGGCACTTCTCTTACAACTGGTATGCCTACACTCATGCATCATTATCATGCAAAGTCTATGCTTCACATTGGGGTTCACTCTTGATGTACAACTTAAGGGTTTTGACCTTTTTGTAATAATACATATCCACTACTATAACATCATACAGAATAGGTTCACTATGCTAAATATCCTGTATCCTGCCTAACTGCCTGTTCATCCCAGTTTTTCTCTAATGCCAGGAAACTACAGATTTTTTTCCTTTAAAGAGAGAGAGAGAGAGTGAGGGAATCAATTTTTATTTGTTTTTTCACGTGACTTTCATTGCTCAGACATTTACTTGTGTACGGGTGCTGGGATTCAAACCCACATACTCACACATGCTGAACAAGCTCCATAACATCTGAGTCACTGCTCCAGCACCATACAGTTATTTTTAATAGCTCCACAGTTTTAGCTTTTTCAAAGTGCTACATAATTATAATGATACAATATGTAGATTTCCAGATTGGTTTCTTTCACTTCATAATATGTATTTAGAATTCTTCTGTATCTGTTCAAGACTTGATAACTCATTTATTTTAGTTCTGAATAATATTCTATTGCTCTATTTATCCATTCACTTATGGAAGATATTTGTTTGCTTCCAAGTTCTGGAAACTATGAATAAAATTTCTGTAACATACTTCATTAAATATGAACTTATGCAGGCAAATACCAAGAAGCAGAATTGTTGGATCATATGGTGACAGTATGCTTAGTTTTGTAAGAAACCACTAAAATGTTTTCCAAAGTGGCTGAACCACTTTACATTTAACCAGCAAAGTAGGAGAGTCTCTATTGCTCCACATCCTTGCCAGCACTTAATATTGTTACTGTTTTGGATTTTTGACATTCTATTTTGATATGTAATGGAATTTCATTTTTTAATTTGCATTTTCCAGTTAAGATTATCTTTTTATATATTATATAACATTATCTTTTTATATAACAGTATCTTTTTATATATCATCTGTATGCCTTCTCTGGTAAAGTCTTAGGCCCATTTATTAATCAAATTACATTTTTATTGTTTATTAATAGTTGTATTTTTTGGATACTGGTTCAGATACATCTTTTACAATTATCTTCCACTAATTTGTATCTTGTTTTCCCATTTTTTGTACAGTATCCTTCACAGAATCCAAATTCTTAATAAAGTTTAGCTTAGAAATTACTTTTTTATGCATCATGTCTTTAGTTTTATATAAAAAACATCACATAAATGTCGTCTACATTTTGTCATATTCGAATAAGTTTTTTAATCTCACATTGTAGTTTATAATCAATTTTAGCTAATTTTTTTGAAAATTAGCTAATTTTTATAAAAATATATCTTGATTCATTTTACTTTATTTTTTCCATTTGAATGCTCAGTTGGTCCCTGACTATTTTCTGAAAAGACTATATCTGTTCAATTCCAGTGCCTTAGCTCTTTTATCAAAGTTAACTATAACTATGTAGATCTATTTCAATGTTCTATATTGTGCTCCATTGTCAAATAGAATGTTTGTTTATTCTTTCAACAGTACCCATTGTTTTATTTTCAATTTGTAATGCTTCTCAAAACTTACTAAAATACTGCTAATTTATTTTAAATTTCTCTTTTCTTTTTCTTTGACCCAAGTATTATTTAGAAGTATGGTGTTTAATTTTCAAGTATTTTGGGAGTTTTACAGTGATCTTTCTGTTATTGGTTTCTAGTTTATTTCATTGTTATCTGATAACAGAAATTTTTATACTCTGTTGTTAGGAATTTACACATGTTGGGTTATTACGTCTTCATGAAGACCTCACTCATGTGTCATTATGCAATGTTTTTTTATCCCTACAATTTTCTTTCTTCTGAAGTCAGCGATTGTGTCAAAAACCAATAGCCCTGCTTCCTGCTTTTAGTGTTAGTTAGCATTGTCTATCTTTTTTTTTTTTTTAAGAGAGAAGGACAGTGAGAGAGAGTAAGACAGAGAGAACCAACTTTTACTGAGTTTTTTTTTTTTTAGAGTATCAGGAAATTTTATTGTGATTTGTTTTATGAACAGTGAGCTTGGCATGGTGGTGTCCGCCTGTAATCCCAGTGAATGGGGAAGCTGAGACAGGATCATCACAAGTTAGAGATCAGTCTTGGAGATTTAATGAGACCCTCAGCAATGCAGTGAGAGTCTGTCTCAAAATAAAAAGATAAAAAGGACTGGAAATATAATTCAGTGGTAAAGTGCCCCTGGATTCAATCCCCAGTACCCAAAACAAAATAAAGCAAAATAAATATCATGAATTTTGTGGGATGAATGGAAAAGAGACCAGGGAGAATATTTTTATAGTATTTCAACTGTGGAAAGATTAAGGAAAAATCAAAACTGAAGTAAGCAGAATAAACATAGGGATTTTATTCTTCCACATACGAGAGAAATATTTATAGGGGGCAAATGTGGCACAACAGGAATGGAAGTTTCATACATAAAAGGAATAATTTGTGACAAAAGTTTGCAAACTTATGTCCAAATCTTGATTTTTTCTTTTAGGCTTAATTTACTTAGGTCTGTCTCTACTCTTTATTTCTTTTATTATTATTATTATTATTATATGAATATGGAGTTACAATTGAGTGGGAAGAATTGTCAAAGAATATATATTTCCATAGTTATCCAAGGTTGATGCCATGTTACGGATGCCCCCCTTGGGTTCCCTGTGATTCTATGTTTTCCTCATAAGACGCCCTGTGTTAAATGGATATCTTGTGGACGTCAGAGATCTCCTTCTGTGATAATTCCCCCATATTCCCACCCTCCAGTCTCCTAGATATCCTTCCTAATCCCTGCCCCCGTCCAGTCCCCCCACACTATGCCTCCAGGTATCCTAGGCAATGATCCCCCTGTTTGCATAAAAATTCATACATTTTGAGGTTATTATTAGCTTAGCTATCTAACATACTGTTTCCAAATGTATTATAGCTTCCAAAAATGAGAAAAAACTTTTGGCCCTTGAGTCGCTGAGAATGGGATACTTCACTTTGCATAATTTTTTTCCATCTCCATCCATTTGATATCAAAAGCCATAATATCATTTTCTCTAATGGCCAAGTAGTATTACATTGAATATATGTACCAAAGTTTTTGAACCCAGTCGTCCAGTGACGGGCATCTGGGTTGGTTCTATAGTCTAGCTATAGTAAATTGAGCTGCTATAAACATTGATGAAGCCGTATCTCTATAATATGCTGATTCTAACTCTTTTGGGAGAATACCCAGGAGTGGGATAGCTGGGTCATAAGGTGGTTCCAGGCCTAACTTCGTTCCAGAGTGGCTGAACCAGTTTGTAGTCCCACCAGCAGTGTGACAGTTTTCCTCTTTTCCCACATCCCCTCCAGCATCTGTTGTTGTTCTTATTCTTCATTTTGCCACTCTAACAAAGTTGAGGTACAATCTCAGTGAAGTTTTGATTTGCATTTCCCTTCTAGCTAATGATGTAGAGCATTTTCTCATATATTTATGGGCTTTCTGGACTTCCTCTGGTGAGAAGTTTCTTTTTAGATCCATAGCCCATTTATTGATTGGATTATTTGTGATTTTGGTGTTTAGCTTTTTTAGCTCTTTGTATATTCTGGATATTAGCCCTCTGTCTGAGCTATAGCAGGAAAAGATTTTCTCCTACTCTGTAGGTTCTCTCTTGATGCTCTCGACTAACTCTTTAACTGTGCAGAAGCTTTTTAGTTTAATTGCATCCCATTCATTTATTCTTGACTTTACTGCTTGAGCCATGGGAGTTTTGTTAAGGAAGGTGCCGCCAACTCCTGTGTCCTGTAGTGTTGACCCTACTTCTTTTTCTAGTAAATTTTAAGTTGTTGGCTTAATATCCAGATCTTTGACCCATTTTGATTTAATTTTTGTGCAGGGCAAAAGGTAAGGATCCAGCTTCAGTTGTCTACACATGGCTGTCCAATTTGTCTAACACCATTTGTTGAACAGGCTATCTTTCTTCCACACTATGCTTTTGCCCCCTTTATCAGATATCAGATAGTTGAAGATATGGGGGTTCATCTAAGAATCTTCTATTCTATTCCACTTGTCTTAAGTTCTGTTTTGATACCAATACCATGCTGTTTTTACTACTATGGCCATGTAGTATGATTTCAGGTCAGGGATTGAGATACCTCCTACTTCTTCCTTCCTGTAGAGTAATGTTTTGGCTAATCTGGGTCTTCTGTTATTCCATACGAACTTGAGAATTGCTTTTTCTATATCCGTGAAGAATGCCATTGGTATCTTGATGAGGTTTGCATTAAATCTATACAGGGCTTTGGGTAGAATGGCCATTTTTATTATATTGATTCTGCCTAACCATGAGCATAGAATGTTTTTCCATCTACTCAGGTCTTCTGTAATTTCCTTTTTAAGTGTTTGATAGTTTTCTTTGTAGAGGTCCTTAACATCCTTTGTAAGGTTAATGCCCAAGTATTTTATTTTTTCAGAGGAGATGGTGAATGGGAGAGATTTCCTGATTTCTTCTTCTGCTGATTTGTTGCTGGAGTAAAGGAAAGCTAATGACTTACTGGAGTTGATCTTGTAGACAGCTACTTTGCTGAAAATGCCTATAAGTTCTAAGAGTTATCTGGCTGAGGTTATTGGGTTTTCTAGGTGTAGAATCATGTCATCATAAATAGAGATAACTTCCTCTTTTCCTATATGAATTGTTTTGATTTCCTTGTCTTGCCTGATAGCTCTGGCAAGGGTTTCAAGGACTATATTGAACAAGAGTGGGGAAAGTGGACAAACTTGTCTTGTTCCTGAATTCAGTGGAAATGCTTTGTTTTTCTTCATTGACAATAATGTTGGCTATGGGTCTGACATAAATGGATCTGACATAGTTAAAGTATGTTCCCTTGAGTCCCTATCTTCTCAAGAGTTTTGAGCATAAAGTGGTGTTGAATTTTATCAAATGCCTTCACTGCATCAATTGACATGATTATATGATTTTTTTTTAATTCTGCTTATGTGGTGAATTACATTTGTGGATTTGTATATGTTGAACCAGCCTTGTTTTCCTGGAATGATGCCCATTTGATCATGATGTATTATCTTTTTAATATGCTTTTGTATCTGATTAGCTAGAATTTTATTAAGGATATTTGCATCAATGTTTATCAGGGAAATTGGTCTGTAGTTTTCTTTTTTTGCCATGTCTGTGTTAGGTTTGGGAATTAGAGTAATATTTGCTTCATAAAAAGTGTTTGGGAGTGTTCCCACTCTATCAATTTCCTAAAAGAGCTTATAGAGGATCGGTGTTAGTTCTTTTGTGAAGGCTTGATAAAATTCTGCCATATATCCATCCGGTCCTGGGCTTTTCTTTTTTGGAAGACCTCTGATTGCAGTTTCAATTTCGCTATCTGTGATAGGTTGGTTTATATTTTCAATGTCCTCCTGTGTTATGAGGGGATGGCATATGTGTCCAAGTACCTCTCCATGTCTGCAGATTATCAAACTTTGCAGAGTATAAATTTTCAAAAGAGGTTCTGATAATTTTCTGGATTTTGGTTGAGTCTGTGTTGATATCACTATTTTCATCTTTGATTTTGTTGATTTGCTTCATTTCGTTCTTCCTTTTGTTGAGGATGGCAAGGGGTTCTGTCTATCTTGTTTATTTTCCAAAGAAGCTACTCTTTGTTTTGTTAACAATTTGTATTGTTTTTGTGTTCTCAATTTCGTTGATTTCAGCTCTGATTTTAGTTATTTCCTATCTTCTATTGGCTTTGGGGTTGGATTGTTCCTCTTTTTGTAGGTGTTTGAGTTGTAGCATAAGGCTATTTATCTGATCTCTTTCTAGATTTTTGATGTATGCACTCAGTGCTATAAATTTACCTCTTAAGAATACCTTCATACTGTCCCAGAGATTTCGGTATGTTGTTTCCTCATTCTCATTCAATTCTAAGAACTTCTTGATTTCTGTTCTCATTTCCTCTTTTATTTTATTGCGTTTTCACATGGCTTTCTTGCTAAGATACTTAATTGTGTACATGGTTGCTGGGGTTTGAACTCGTGTACATGTGCAAGCCAGGCAAGCGCCGTAACTACCATGCACCACTCCAGCCCAGCATTGTCTATCTTTTTCCGTCCATTCACTTTTAATACATACGTGTCTTATTTTGAAAGTAAGTTTCTTTGAGACAAACACATAGTTGAGTCTTATTTTTTAACCTAATCTGATGATCTCTGTTTTTTTCAATGGATGTATCTAGACTATTGAGATTTAAAGTAATTATTTATAGATTTGGGTTAACATCTACTTTGTCTAAGACTCTTTTTTTCTATCTTTTGTGTTTTAATTGAACATTTTATATTATGTCAGTTCTCTTATTTTAGCATATCGGTTCTACTACCTTTTATTTTTGAAACTTACTTTAGTGGTTGCCTTAGGGTTTCCAACATATGTTTGCAACTGATCCAACTCCACTTCCAAATAAAACTATAGAATATCCTGGATGGTATGAGTATCTATGATAAAAATACACTGCTAATTTTTACCTTTTGTCTTCCATGTTATTACTGTTGTGTATTTAACATACATACATACCCACAAACACACATACACAATATATTGCATAAGTATATATATGCATAAATTGTTATTTGCTAGTATTATTTTGAGTGAATTGTTTTAAGTTCAATCTTTTTTATGTTAAGTCTCTTTTTCTTCTGGCCTCGGTCAAGACATTTTCTTGTTTTTTTATTTTTTCTTTCACCTTGAAAGTAATATGCTTAGGTTCAGTTTTCTTTTGTTTCTTTTGTTTATTCTTTGGAGGGTTTCATTTTTATATATATTTATCCTGCTAGGTGCTTTCTAAGCTTCCTGTATTTTTGGTTTAGTGTCTGACATTAATTTGGGAAATTTTCTCCAAATAGTATTCCCGTTAATAAGTGTGTCTGAAAATATCTGATAGTTCTTGGATATTCTGTTCCAGTTTTTTTCAGTCTTTATTCTTTTTGATTTTCCATTTTGGAAAACATGGTCTTTTCTCAGCTATGTGCAATCTACTGATAAGCCTACCAAATGCATTCTTCTTTATGTTACTGTATTTTGGGTTTGTATCATTTTTGTAACTCTTACAGTTTTCATTTCTATAGTTATATTGTCCTGTTTTTTACTGTCAATTTTTATCTATTAGAGCCCTTAGAATATTAATCACAGTTTAAAATCCCTGTTCTAATAATTCCAGCCTCCCTACCACATCTGAATGTAATTGTAATGCTTGCTCTGTCTCTTTAAACTCTGTTTCTTGTCTGCTAGTATGCCTTGTAGTTTTGTCTTGATAGCCAAACTTGATGTAGTGGATAAAAGGAACTGTAGTAAATGGTTTCTAGTAATGCACTGGTGAGATGTTAAGGAGTAGTTGATACCCATATGATGAGCTCTTAGTAGGCCTGTACCTCTGGATCATGGAATTCCCAAGTGTTTTTCAATTTTCCCCTTCCCACACTAGATAGGATAGAACATCTACCCTGGGCTGAGTTTGAATATTTTTCTTCTCCCACCTGAGGAAGCTACAGTGAGATGGAGGCAAGAATTTCCCTTCCTCCATAAGGAAGAATAGAATGGTTCTGAGTTGGACATTTCACTTCTTTCGGGTTGACTAGACTCTGAAAAGGCCCCAGTGTTTATTTAGGCTTTGTTAAAAGGTTTTCTTAAGAGAAGACATGAAGAAGAATGGAATACTTTGGCATATTTCAAAATGATTCCTTTTGCCGCTCCATCCCTACGCTGTTGGAAGCATGAAGGGATTTCCTCCTTCTTACCCCATATCTACTGTGAAAATAGGATCAAGGTAAACTCATAAAGTGTGTAGTACCCGTGACTTGATGTCAGGTATTGTTTTTGGCTCACAGGGGTGCCCACTCTGAGCATCCAGCAATTTCCAATTGCACCTCAGGATCTCCTCCACTGACACTGGTTTCTAAGGAGGTTTCTTCTTGTGGGTTTTTCTCCTGAAAGTTGTAATTCTCTGTATTTGCCTGCCTGTCTAATTTCATGATAGCAATTTTCCCAGACTTTACTTCTCTGAAAAACCTCAAAAAACTGTTGATATTTTCAGTTTTTTGAGACTTTTTACCTGTTGCAAGGGCACAGTGATGGCTTCTAAGCTTTTTGCATGCTGGAAAAGAAACTGCTGAGAATTATTCTTATTTACGAAAGATTTTATTCCCTACTTTTGTTATTTTCCTGTTCAAAATGGATAGTTTCTGTGGTTGCTGAGATAATTATTAAATTCAATCAATAATGTACTGTGGCCTCACATACTTTGCAAAATTTCCATGAATAAAATCAGGCCAAACATAACATATGGTAAAGAAATGGGGTATTTTGTCCCTCTTCTTAGTTACATAATGACAGCAATGTGAATACAGCATTAGGGAGTTAAGAATGGTTCTTAACATCTTTCATCAGCAAGTATTCAGAATTTCTTGTTCAATGAATGTGTGCGATTAATAAACCTGTATTAGACTCAGAAAATATTTTTCTTATATTTTCTTCTTTGCAGCTACCGAATAGAAAGAAAACAGCAAACCTCCCTCTTCTACGATGCAGCACTGGTTTCTAAAATGAGTTATTTTAGAAAGAAAGGGTTGTTTCTCTTCACATACTCATGACATTCATTAAAAGATATGGAATGTGGGGCTGGAGTGGTGGCTTAGCAGTGACGGTGCATGCCTGGCATGTGCAAGGACATGGGTTCAAACCCCAGCATTCAAATCCCAGCAACACGTACACAACAAAGTGTTAGAGCAAAGAAAGTCACATGGAAAACTAAATATAACTGATTCTCTCTCTTAAAAAATATGGAATGTTATTTCCAAAGTTTATAGAAATATTAAAGGCACTATGGTAAAACCATGATTTTTTTTCTTTCTCTTTCTCTCTCTCTTTTTTTTTTTTTTTTTTTTGGTAGTGTTGGGAATATTAACCCTTGTAAATGCTAGGTAAGAATTCTACCACTGGGCCACACACACCCAGTCCTGTTTCAATTTTTTCTAGTGCAACCAAAAGATAAGGTATTTTTTTATCATATAACTTCTTTTGACTTTTTATTATTCACATGTATTTCTTTCTTGAGGTATATTCTTAACTTTTTTTTTTTGAATTGGGAATGGAATCCATGAGCACTTTGCTATGGAGCTACATCCTCATTTTTTATATTTTTGATTTAGGACAAGGTCTTGCTAAATTATTGAGGGCCTTGCTAAATTGCTGAGGCTGATCTCAAACTTTCAATCCTCTTGCTTCTGGTACCTGAGTTGTTAGTTGTTGGGATTGCAGGTAAGTGCCTCCAAGCTCGGCCGCTTCTTCAGTCTTCTGTCAGTAATGTACTAAAGAAAAGTTTAGGTTGTTTTGGCTCTTGTGGTTAATATAGTGAAATCTTAGAAAATAGCTGATAAAATTATTTATCAGCTCTACCCTAACAATAGACAAGAAACCATAGACATTTAGGGACACTTGAGGATAAAATAGATGTAATGACATTAGAGAAAGTCTTGGGAAAATTACAAAAATCCAATAAGCAATGATTAATTAGAAAAAATTACTACAGCTACTTTTTAAATTACAAAATGTCCTTCCTGACATGCTTTGTTTTGCATCAACTCTATAATAATATTCCTCAATTTTACAGCATTGGACACTTCAGGGCACCAAAGAAATGAAACTGTCATTCCTATTCCCCCAACACACATGTATATGCATGCACGCACACACACTATAAACACTTTATTCAAATTTCTAAGCACATTGCCTTATTTCTCTTATAGGGAAAACCACAGGTTTTCTCCCTCCCTCCCTCCCTCTCTCTCTCTCTCTCTAATAAATCTTATTTTATTTTTTTCCACCTGCTTTTTGTTTTTCTGACAATTTGTTGCATATGTGGTGCTGGAGTTTGAACCTAGGTCCTTATGCATGGCAGTCAAGTGCTCTACCACTGAGCTATTGCTCCAGCCCCCACAGGTTGTCTTAATAAAAATAAACTTACAGCCTCCAAGTTTGGTGGTAGTGACATGATGACAGAATTCTTTGTCTTACATATTAGCACTGTCCAGTAGAATTTTTATTAATGATGGAAATATTATCTGCCAATGCTCTGCAATATATATCCCTAGTTTTATGAATTAAGTGTGCAGAATGTGGCAAGTATGATTAAGGAATAGAAATTTTAATGTTATTTAATTACATTAATTTAAGTTAAAATTTTATAGACACATAGTTAGTAGTCACCATGTTGTCAGCTTTCTGACCCTTAGGATTTTTCCTGAAGTGGTTTCCTGACTTTCTGCTCTATCACAGAGTGACATGTAATTCTGGCTGCATCTTAAATTAATCCAGGGAGCTTTAACTTTTTACATTTATATTAAAGTTTATGTTAACTTTTTAATATCGCTTTGATGATTTTCTTATGAAATGATGTTAATAATTGCTACTGCCCAAGTATGGACTCCCAAACCTACCCTCATCTCTACTAGTGCAGATACAAGAATTTAAAATAGAAGTTATTCAAGATTTCTTGCTAACAGGATAAAAATAGGCTCAGAGGAGACATTCATTCTAATTAGTGATTCTCAAAAGGTTTTCAGTGCAATACTAGGTCCATAGGATATTATTAGAAGCTTTGTTATCAGATTAGTCTGGGAAAATTTAGGAGTAAAAGAAATCAAATAAGTTTTTTTTTTTTTTAATTGCAGGATTCGTCAGAGAGTTTACATGCTATTAGGCTGGGAATTTCCAAGCAGGATCAGTTGTACAAGGTTTTTTTTTTTTCCACACAAGTTATTTGGCCATGATTTACTGAGGGACATTCTTCTAAAGTGATATTTTTCCAACTACACCTGACAAAAAGATGTTAACCATGCAGCTTATGAGGTGAAGAAATTCTCCTGTCACAAACTTAAGTTGGAACTTCTTAAGGCAGCTAGCAATCTGTATCATACTTGTGCTAGTTGCTTTTCAGAAGACTCCTACAGTGGACAGTGTTTAATATTCAGATTCTTCATTTTAAATCAAGGCTGTACAATCAGAATCCCAAAACTTTAATACATTATATATTTAAGAATTATGGAGGACCTGAAACTTTCCCCTCTTATAAGCTAATGATTTAGACTGGTATGGATTCATAGATGCTAGGAGAAGACCAGAAATTTGTGAGTCAAAGACAGAGGGTTTATTATACATGGAATACCTGGCTCCATTACCTTTATGTTCACATCAGTATCCTTTGACCCAAAAGAGTAGATGAACCATAAATAAAGGCAAAGAGGATGATTTATGCACAATTGATTGGTGGTAACATGGCGGGACCCGAAGCTTAGGAAACACCCTGTTTTTGAAGAGTCTGTTGACAAACCTGACCAGGATTTACCCTGAAGGGTGACATTCTCTTTATCATCCTAGTCTGTAAACAAACCTGTCCTTCATCCTATAAGACACTATTTTTATTTTACAAGGGTTGCTATACCAACAGCCTGGGATAATTTAGAGCAAAATATTTCAATGCTTCTGCACAAAATATGAAGAAATTCAAAGGACCTATGGATAATTTTGCCTTGATTTGATCCAGCAACTATATTGCCTAAGTTTCAACTGAAATAAAAGTCATACCTACTTTATAAAATTTTTCACTGTATTAATACAGTGCTCCAGGGCCAGTAAATAAAGCTTATCTTACTAAAAACATCACATTTCCATATACTTTTACACAAATTTTTAGCTCTCTCTCAGTTATGATTTTGCTCAATGATATTAATACTTATCATCAAAGGTAAATTGTTACTTTTTATTGCATAAAATCTTTATCAATTCAGAAATCTTCTTCTTTTCACCTTTTCTTTTCATCCTTTCCAAGATTTGTTCAAGAACTCTGGGATCTCACAGACGTCTGCTATGACATGAGAAAGCTGTATCTGTCCGCCAAATTTCCAATACTCATCCATGATGGCCTTTACTAATAAGAGAAATCTCCACGTTTTCATGGATGTCAAAACATAATGTGTAAGACTCTGACATATCCTTTCTGTTGTTTGAATATCACGTGCATTCACACAGGCAATATCTACCTTTTCCAAAATTTCAGGAACCTTCAGATGTAGTAAGGCATTCTAAACCACTTTTGTGCATTGGTACAGCATCATGTGCAATTCTATCTTAGGCCCAACCGCTTAGCTTCCTTACTCAGTTATTAATACAGACGCCTTCTGATATTATGATACACTTGAGATTCTCTGCAAGGCTTGGAGACACTCCCTGCTACACTCTTTTAGTGAATCAAGTATCTTGTTTGCTCTCAGATTTTCCCCCAAGTGATTTATATGGAGTTTTATTGTCTCTTAACTACTTGAATACTCACCATAATTGCAGAAACAGACCAGAGGATTAGATATCATGCCTCTTCTTGGAGAAGCAGACAAAACATTAATCATATCCTTCTATTTTCTTTCACCATATGTAGTTTCTCTTTTTCTGAGAAAATCAGAATAACATTTTTATAAGACTTTGTATTATTGAATTCTATTAGTATTATTTTTTATTATTGTTTATCTTTAAAACATTTCCAGTTTGGCTCTTGATATTCAAAGTCAACATTTGGGAATTAAATAAAGGAAAAGAACAATTTCCTTTCTTAAACACTTTTCTCATGGCATGTCCTGTTATGATTTCAAGAAAGTGCATTGTAACCCAAAGTGCTAAGACCTAAGTGTTTGATTGCCCTATCCATATGGTATACTAGCTCCCTAATGGGACCTGAAAAAACGTGGTCATAAAAGAGAAATGAAAATACATCCTAGTTAGTATCTCAAAATGTTTTTGGTTACAGATGTAAGGGATCTATAAGTAGGTGAATTATCCCCAATTATCTGAAATGACCTCAGACAATCACAACGTCCTTATAAGTGAAAGGCAGAAAGTCTACGAACACAAAAGATGGTGTGATGAGAGAAGTAGATATAGAAGAATTGGAAGTCAATCTTCTGCTGACATCTTGTACTTGAAAGATGGAACCACGAGCAGAGGAATACGGGTGGCCTCTACCAGGCAAAAGAGGCATGGAAAGGGAGACTCCCTTACAGTTTCCAGAAGGAGTACAGTTCAGCTGACACCGATGTTAGGACTTCTGGTTCACCTGTGGTAAGCCATAACAGTAAAATAATAAATGTATTTTTTTTGTTTTTTTTTTAGCTTCAGAGTTTGTAGTACTTTGTTAGTGCAGCAATCAAAAACAACTAATCATCTCTCTCTCTCTCTCTCTCTCCTCTCTCTCTCTTATTATCTGAAAAAAAAAAAAAACAAAACAGCTAATAATCAAGTTTGTTCGGTAAGTCTCTGGCCAGAAACATGATGATACTTTGGGAGCTGAGCTATGATAAACAAAGTTCTATAACTACATTCCCTGCTTTTATCTTAACTTCCATACTCCATGGAAAGGTAGATGGGAAGGAACAAAGAATTTAGATATTTTGTCTTAAAATGCTATTATGTAAGGCTATTGTATAAGGACGTTCCCTGGAAAAGGCAGCAATCCAGTTGTTCAGATAGTCACTTGTGGGACACTTGGTTGGCCTGATAGAGTAGAGGAACACATTGGCCAGCGTTATGATTCAGATGTTTGAACATACTATGAAAATATAGGTATAAAGGAATAATTGGATGTTGTTACTAGCCTCCTTGGGTTGGTAATGAAAAAAGTTAAGGTAAGTACAGTATTTAAGAACTGGAAACTTAGTGGGTAAACTTTAGTCTTTGGAAACCCAAAGGATTATCTTTTGCAGCTGACAAACAGAAAAATATTAAAGTCAAGGTAAAATATAATAGTCAAAGAGGCTGAACTTCAAAGACCTCTGAATTTTCAAGTGAGGCAGGTCTTTTATACCAAAATTCAGGAACCTAGCTGAGAAAATCTGGAACTTTGACAAATGGTTTGGGCCATCCACGTGGGTGTCTCTGAAGATTGTGACTCTTCAGATTTATGTGAACTACTTAAGCCTAAAGATGTGTCTCATCCTCCCTCAGAATTGCTAAGAGTTAACATTTCTTGCAAATCTTTCTCCACAATTCTTTTTTTTTTTTAAAAGTTTCTCTCTCCAGGAGGTACTCCTATTTCCAGCAGGAGTCAGAATGGGAAATATTGTTCCACACAGTCCAAGGATGAACACTGCCAATGCCAAAGTAAGTGAGTGAGCAGGAATTTTATTAAAAAGGAAAGTGACAGAAAGACTCAGAACCCCTGGTGCAGTGCATCTCAGAGGGGAAAGTGTACTATTTAAATCTTACAATGTTCCTTTTTGTAAAGGCACAGAAAGAGAAGTTGATAAAAAAAAAACTCTTGATTGGTTCTTGATATTTCAATTGTCTCATGGAAGACATGGGCTGGGTTATGAGTTACACAGTTGCTTTTTGAGAGATGGAAATTATGCCCTTTCTGAGAAAGAGGAACTGTTTCATAACGTGCCAGGCATGTTAAAATAGCTGTTCTCATGTCTGCCTGCCTGTGAATTTCACAGTCCCTTCCCTCCTTTCCACTGTCTATCCTTTTCCATCTCACTCCAACTTGCTCTCTCTCCTGGCTTCATGGCTTATAGAGTTAAGTTGCTGCTTAACCTAGCTCTGTAAATGCTTAAACCAATAGGAGAACAAAGTGCTTATGTCTCAAAGTAACTCATGAAATTAGGCAGTATTTATCAATGGAAAAGTGAGAAATGTGTCTGCAGGTGCTTCATCAAAGGAACTTGAACATACCCTTGAATAAAGGGGAGTTTATTGCCCTGGAGCCCAAGACTTAACATCCTAGGATAGCCTTCAGTGGATGATACAAACTTGCTGCTGAGACTAGACCTGTAAGCTTAGAAAGTGGCCCAAAATCAGTGAGATAAAATCTTTAAATTACTGCAGCAGATAACAGACTAAAAGATAGTGGGAAAATTGGAATGTTATCTTACGTGAAGCCTAAAGAGAAAGTGAGTTCATTCTGAGATCTATGAGAAAATTCAGAGAATTAAGTTCCAAGACCTAGAAGACTACTCTTCCCAAAGATCATCAGAAATATGTTAGTGAGAAAAATGCTTAGAAACTTCAGTTGTGGCTGTTGCTCAGAGCTTATGATAGGAAGGCTGTCACAGAACTTGGCTTGCTAACAGAAATGAGAATGATGATATGGCCCCAAAGTAATAGAGCCAGGTGGCAATGTTTAACCACCAGAAGCCAGAGGATTCTGATGCTCATAATGACAGACAAATCTGGAGCAGACCCCTTGGCTTGATACATAGTCACAGACATCTTTCAAAGACCATGCTGTCCCTAATGGTCAGGGAGATAGACAGTTAACAAAGGAGCCACCAAATACATACAGTGTGTGTGTGTGTGTGTGTGTGTGTGTGTGTGTGTGTCCTGAATACAAAAATAGGAGCAACTGATTCAATAAACACTACAGAACCTCACCTAATTTTCTAAACTAAAATAAAAACCCTGAAATATCATCTACAGTTTGTATTCTAATGGATTTTCCCAGTCCTTAGTCAGACAGACCTTTGGTTTCTTACTTGATTATACACTGAGTAAAGAGGAATATACAGACATTTCAAAGCCCGTTTGATATGAGGTTCAGTTGACAAGAATACTTATAGAACTCAAGCATTTTCAGGTCCCCTTTTATTTATTTATTTTTTTCCACTTGGCTTTCGTTGCTCTGACACTTGGTTGTGTATGTGGTGGTACATGCCCGGCAAGTGCCATAACTGCCAAGCCACCGCTCCAGCCTGCTTAGGTCCCCTTTTAGAGGGGGAACAGGTTGGTGTTAGGTAATAAAAGGAGACTTGGCCAAAGTACAGCTCAGTAAAGATCAGCTAGGTTTTTCTTTTTTCTTTCTTTCTTTATTTTTAAGGAGAGAGGGACAGAGAGAATCTATTTTTATTTAGTTTTTCACATGGCCCTAGTTTCTCAGATACTTAGTTGTGTACATGGTGCTGGGGTTTGAACCTGTGTACTTGCACATGCCAGAAAAGTGCCGTAACCGCTGAGCCACTTCTCCAGCCTTCAGCTAGGTTTTTCAACTCAGACATTGGCTAATTATTTGTATGGTTCCCAGTTGTATACATGTATGTACATATGTTTAAGTCTTACTATGTCCCAAAAACATATGTCAACAGAATATCACATTTGATTCATTACAATGATTGCATTATGTTGATTATGGGAAAAGAATAAGAGATAACCTGCTAAAGATGGTCTTATAAAATGTGCCCCAAAGGATAAGCAGGTAAATCCCACAAAGAGTCCAGGATCTGCTACTTTAGTCAGAAATTTTACAGGTTCAATGGCCAAGGGCATATCAACACTTCCTCTCAAAAGAAAACAGAAATCATTTCATCTTGAGTCCCTTGCTATAAGAAAGAAAATTGAAGGCTAAAAAGGCCCCTAAATTCTAGGAGCAACATATATTCCAACTGCAAACACTGTTCTGGTCCATAGATATTGTGACGTGAAGCCTGGCATTTTGAGTGTGACCTGGAGCAAGAAAGGTCTTGGCACCAGCTCCATGCTGTAGTATGAGAATTTCTGCCATTTGGGCCATATGATCCAGCAGAACATATTGTGGTGGAAATTTCAGCAGTGGAAAAGATGCAATGTGGCCTCTATGGCAAGCATCAATGGGAAAATCATGGAACAGGCCCCTCAGGTTCTGGAGTAAGGCCATGTCATCTCTAGTAGAGAATTACACAGATTTTCAAAAGCAGCTTCTAACATCCTTCTAGACACTGGTTGAGATGGAATATTTGCCTATAAATCAACAAAGATCCTACTTTATAGTGAAGGACATGTGGATGAGGCCCTATAGCTAAACTTATATTCACACCAACATGATGGATGCACACTGAATTGTATAGTATAGATACACCTGAAAAGTCAACACCTGAATGAATTGAATAAAGAATTACAACTGTGAATGAACAAAAGCAGCAACTCCAGATTGAAACAATCTTGGCCCAGAAGCGTTCAGAATCTTAAATAATAAGGGTGTGGTTTATATCATGAGGAAAACCACCAAGACCAGCTGAAGTAATATCTGTGAGTGAAGGAAATTTATTGTCAATAATGATGAGTACCATTTTCACCCCAAGACTCACAACAGGGAAAGCTCTGATTTCTTTCTTCCAAGTTTCCACTCAGGAAGAGAGGCTGCCCTCAGTGCCTTCAATGTACTGTCCCCTGAACCTGAACGGTGAAGAGTAGCTACATAGTCCCAAATGTGGTCAGTGGCAAACAGAGAGAGGAACAACTCAGATGGCTCTTGAAGAAAGGACTGGCTGCCAACTTGTTATAAATGTGATTAGCTGACAGCTTTCATCTGCAACACAGTCAGGGTCCACCTCAGATTTCAAAGCAAAGCTTTTTATTCTTTTCTTGGTGGCTCTAAACCTGTGATTGCAGAAGGCAGTAGTCAGTCATCTAGTCAGTTTCTCCCCACAGAAGATTCCTCTAATAGGCATTCATTGATCTGTTGCTCAACATCGCACTGTCAAAGACTGCCTAGTCATCATTAAGGCCTTACGAGCACACCTATCCCATCCTGTTTCTGACCCTTTCCTTCCATAATTGTTATTCACCTATAAATCCTTCGCATTTCTACCTTCCTCTTAGCATATGCTTTCCAGAGAATGTGGTCTGCCTTGTCTGGCCAATCTCTATGCAATCTCTAATGTAATAAAGGAGAGGTCTTTCAGAGGAGTCTACTAATATTATTTTGTAATTAGATCAGAATTTCCTATAAATAGGAAAAGGTGATATGGAAATAGAAATTTAAACATGCAGTTATTGAGTTATGAACACCAAGCCTAAATTCCGATATAGAAGTGGTACACCATTAAGAGCTACATATCATTAAGAGTTATGATAAAGTAAGATACTTCAGTTAGTCTCATGATGGATTACCATATTGTTAAAACAGGTTAAAAAAATAGTAAAAGGAAGATTTGTGACTAAATGGTAAGGCCATTAGTTTCCAACTTATTAGATAAGGGATCCATAACTTCATAGTCTTATGTCAACAAGTATGTTCTAATACAGAAAGGAAAAAAGAAAGAAAAATATTCATGATTAATATCTAAAAATTGAGAGAGGTACAAATTGAGAGCATAAAAATAATACAGAAATATATTTTCATCTTAAGCTTCAGTCTGTCATTTTTAATTAGATTAATCATTTCTACTTAATTGAAATATAAATTAATTTATAAAAAGCATTTGCCTAAGATGAATTCTTAATGCTGAATAATAGACAGTAAAAGTATTTTTAAAATATGCTACAACTTAGGGCTTATGCTTCATATGAAAAAAATATATAATCTCATTTGTCCTCCCATAATTATGATGAGAGTTTAATTTATCAGAGTCTTCGTTGCACATGTTCATAGAATTTATGCTTTTATAATTTTGTTGGGCATGTTATTACCATATCTTCAGTGGTGTTTATCATTTCATGGACAATTGGCAGTTTAAAAGTTTCAAACATTAACATTTTAATTCATTTTCACACTTCATTTAAAAATAGGTACAAACAACATGGATTCTCTATTATATCTTCCCTTGAGCAACTATAAACTTTAATACGTAACTTGCTTTATGGTTTTGCCTCTTCATGAGAATGGGCATTTGGCATTTGAATATTCCAATGAAGAAGTTTTATTTGGAAAATTATAGTTGTGGATGTTGACATTATCAAAAGGGTGAATTAAATAAAGCTTTGAACACAAGTTTAGTGAAATTATTTCTAATATAATTCAGAATTTTATTTCTCTATTTAAAAATGAACATAGTTCAGTTTGAGAACAAAGTTAGAAAGGTCAATGTAAAATATTACTTCTTTTTGCTCCCATGTTCTGTAATATGTAGTTGAATAATGTCTTAGAGTTTCACCACTTACATATAAGAGGTGGAAATTTTCCATGATAGACTTCCTATGGATTAGCTATTTTTATTATCACCTGCTTATTGGTTGGTTTATTGTAGCTTTCCCTGGTGTCATTTAATCAGAACCAACAAAACAAACAAAAGCAGTAACTTCAGAAAAGACAGAGCTATTAATATATAAGATGGTTTGGTAGATTCAGAAAGTAATTAAATCTTAAAATAGTGTACCAAAAAATGTAGTAGAATCTTCTCTTTACAAAAGTCTTATAACTAGATTCAACATACACAGATTGATAAACAAAATTCATCACTTAAATAGAATTAACAACAGGAATCATGATCTTCTCAGTAGATACATAGAAGGTCTTTAATAAAATAAAGTAACTATTCATGCTAAAATTTTGGAGAAACTAGGGAGAGAAGGACCTTATTTCAACATTGTAAAGGCTACTTACAACAAATCTATAGCTAACATCACACTGAATGGATAAAAACTGAAAGCTTTTCCTCTAAAATCAGGAATGAGACAAGGGTGTCTACTCTCACTATTTCCATTTAATATAGTACTCAAAACAGTAGTCAAAGCAATCAGTTAAGAGAAGGAAATTAAAGAGATAGAAATTGGAAAAAAAGAAGTCAAATTATTACTGTTTGCTGAAAACATGAGCCTATATCTCTAGGACCCAAAAAATTCCACCAGAACACCTGTAGAGCTAAAAAATGAATTTATAAAAGTTGCAAGATACAAGCTCAACACTTATAAATCAATAACTTTTCTATACTCCAATGATGATCAGCTGAGGAAAAAAAATCAGGAAAATCAACCCCTTCACAATAACTTCAAAAAATAAAATAATAAAATACCTAGGAATTAATCTAACCAAGGAAGTGAGAGATCTCTAAAAAATTATAGAAATTATAAAAAGAAATTGAACAATCTAATACTTTCTTTAGAGTTATAGTGGGAAGGGGAAGGGAGGGATAAGGGAGGGTAATTGGGCGGGACACTCCTGGGGATAAATGCAATATCCAGAATATATACACATTTTATATTATTTTGTTAAAATCTTGTAAGGTTGCTCAAAAATAAAATAAAAAAAAGAAATTGAACAAGTTCAGAGAAATTGGAAAGACTTCCCATGTTCTTGCACAGGCAGAATTAATACTGACAAAATGGTCATACTTCCAAAAGTAATATTCACATTCAGTGCAACCCCTATCAAAATATCAATGACATTCTTCACAGAAGTAGAAAAAAATGTCCTAAAATTCATTTGGAAGAAAGAAAGTTCCGAACAAGAAAAGTGATAGAGGAGGGATCACAAAACCCAATCTCTAATTACACTACAGAACTATAATAACAAAAGCAGTGTGGTGATGGTATGGAAACAAGATGAAGACCAATGGAATAGAAAAGAAGACACAGGAGAAAACACAGTTTTACAACCATCCAATACTTGACACAAAGGTGCCAAAAATATATGTTGGAGAAAGGAAATATTTTTAAATAAATGGTACTAGGAAAACTGGATATTCATATGTAGAAGAATAAACTTTATTCTCTGTTGTTTCAATGGTAAATTCTCCAATCTAGCTATGTGTTTTAAAGAACTTCTTAGAGATTGTGTAAATTCTTAGAGAATGTGTACTTGATTGCATAAGTAATACTTATAGCTAAGCACCAGTGTGCATCTGATGTGTAATGATAATAAATAACAAAGTTCTATCTAGATAATCAAATATAATTTTATTTGAAATTACAACTGATGGGGCTGGAGCGGTGGCTCAGCAGGTTCGGCGCTTGCCTGGCAAGCGCGAGGACCAGGGTTCAAACCCCAGCACCCACGTACACAACTAAGTGACTAAGTGTTGGAGCAACTAAGGCCATGTGAAAATCTAAATAAAGTTGTTTCTCCCTTTCTCTGTCTCTCTCTCTCACTGTCCCGCTCTCTAAAAAAAAAAAAAAAAAAAAGAAATTACAACTGATGTCAACTCTACCTTTATGTCTTTACTTGGTACATTTGAATTGTTAAGAAGTACTTTTAATGTTTTTATTTAAAGTATCTGACATCTGTGAGAAAACACAGTTTTCTATTAAATTTATATACAACATGAAAAAAAATATTGCTATGTGTCAGCTACATTATGTGTGATCTTTCCCAGTGTTGCTTTCTGTGGTGAGAATCAGCACCTTGTTTTTGTCAAGGTTTTGTGCAATCTGTCTCTTTTTCTTGCATTTCTTTAAAGTACTCCCTTATCTCCTGTTTTTTGAATGTGATACTGATGGAGGACTATACTTAGAATGACCATATAAATAAATGACTCTTTTTACATTGTGCTGTTCATAAGACCAGAAAATAAATCTTTCATGATCATCCAGAAATTGAAATTATTTGTATCATTTACTTATTAAATGTAGAATGGTGTATATTTATTTAACATTTTATAAAGCCCATATAGTCACCAGAATAAAGAGGTATTTATTGAGTGCTGGTTTATATTGCTTTCGGATAAATACAAAGGCTTCAAGAAAGGCAGTCATTGTTTTTTCCTTCAAACCTATTGCTGAAAGAGTTTTACAGAATTTATAGATAAGTGAAAATGCTTTTTGAACAGAAAATTCTACATATTCCACTCCTGTCATGAATGAATACAAACACTACTTAGTACACAAAAGGAGAGGAAAGAAGGGAAAGAAAGGGGAGACAGAAAGAAGTGGGAGGAGGAAGGTGAGGAGAAGAAGGAAGAAAGGAAAAGAGGAAAGAAGAAATGATGGAAAAATTGGAAGACCACTTAACAGGCAAATGTAAAAATAACAAAGTACTTAAAAGTTACATAGTTTCTTATGATACATGATTTACATTGGCAACATATCTCCCTATGAGATGCTTGCAGCTGACCCAATTTACTTTCACGTCATGTTAGAGACCTAGAAGGCAAGTTATCTTTCTGCCCGAGAGGGAAAATTTTTGCTTCATAGAAGAAGACTAGTCAATATTTTCCAATATAATAATAAAAATTAATTTATACCATTGCTAGTTATGTTTGCAGCACTACTGCCATCTGCATATATTTACTCCTCATACCAAGTCTGTAAAAAAGGTGTTAGTATTGCAGTTTGTGGAAGCAGAAGCTGAATCAGTGACTATGAATTTTGAATTGACTGACAGCCAGAAGGAAAAGCAATATTCACACTAAAGCAGTAGCAGGCCAACTGCTATACCTTAAATCATATAATTTTCCATGTCCAACATTTTATTGATTAATTTTCTTTAGTGAAGAGATAAATCTATTACAGAAAAGCTTACTGAAAACCAATATGGATCTTTAACAAACAAATGTTATTTGTGTTATCATTTACTTTCATCACAGATGAGGTAAACTGATATAGTCAAAGGGTGATATATCCTTTTAGAGTACAGACACTATTGATCACGCCACACATTTTTTCACATGACTTCTTCCATAGATGCTCAATGAAACTTTCATTCTGGTCATCGTAAATTCATTTGTTATTTAACAAGGCATTAATTAGTCATATAATGTTAGTCATGCAACTCAGATGACCAAACATTTTACTAAACTGTCTATCCACATCCACGGTAGTGATTTATACAGATCTAGTAAGTGCTATTAATTTGACAATAAAGAAATCACTGAGAAATAAACATTATAGGGTCCTTGACATCTCTCTCAAACAGGGACTCTTATCAAAATGTCTTATTTCTTTTTTTCTTTCTGCAGAATTTACCATTATCTCTCTTCCCTTTCCTGAATTCCACAATATTAGGGAGCTTTGTGATTTCTGCAAAACTTTCATAACCACAGAATCACAGATATTAAAAATGGTCATGTGCTGCACTGAATGTGAAGGGCTTAGAGACACAAAGCCTGCTTCATGCCTGCAGAGGGTGTGGTGAAGGAGAGAGACAAGAGGCACAAGGGAGATATAAGCCTTTATTATCAAGTGACACCTGCTAATCTGTCCAGTAAAGGTTCAGATATTAAATATTTTAGAGTTTCTGGACCCTAAATAATCTCTTTCTCATGTTCTACTTTTTAAAACAACCCTTTAAAATTGTAAAAACTCTTTTTAGTTTTGAAGTATAAAAAATAGTTAATAGACCAGATTTGACCTTTGGGTCATAATTTTCCAATGTCTGATCCATAGTAAAGTATTTATAATATAATACATTTCTATATTAGCAATGGAGTTAGAGACAATAAAATAACCAATAATTCATTTTTCACTTATTTATTTCATATGAAACATGCATGTGTTTATGTATACATATATAATACCACATACATAACTAAGTGTTGGAGAAACAAAAATCAGATGAATAAATAAGATTAATTCTCTTTCTCTCTTTAAAAAAATTTAATATCAGTCATAACTTTTAGGAAGACTTCCATTAAATAGCTTACAATCATAACATTTTATATTATAACAAACCTGGGGAGAATCTTGAATCATATCTCTCTGCATTTCTTTAATGAAACATATTGTTCATTTCCTTCCAAGAACATATTTTAAAATTTATCATCTTTTTCATTTTAATCAATGTATTTTAGAATCTCTCTTCTTAGAACAATCATAACTGTTTTGTAATCAGTTTATCTGACTCAATTTTGTTTCAGATTCTGATTTATCTCTTATGTATCAGAATAACTCTAAAACAAATATCTGATCATGTTTCTCCTTACCTAAAAATAATTCCAGGACTCTGCATTCAGTACAGGGTTAAGTTCAATCTTCATAGTTTTACATTCAATATCTTTTCCAAACCATCCTCTCAGTTTGGGCCCCCATCCATCTACTCACATAGGTTCTGTTCTAGTAAGCTTCAGTTTTTCCCACAAACACCCCTGAGTTTCCCTGGTCTGCTAAATTCCACTTCCTACTTCTCTCACAGTAATCCATCTAGTGAGTTATCTTTCAACATACAGTTAATTAACATCTTCTATTTTGAAAGCATCATTGATAACCCTAAGATTAAAACTGTAATTCCCTCATTTCTTTTCCTAAAATAGCTTGTTTTTAGAGTAGCACTTTAAAAACTATGTTTTATTTATTATATACACATCTCCTTTGCTAGATCATGAGATCATTTATGAGATTATTGGCTTTTATCTTAAAATTTCTAGTACAGACATGGAAGAGGTAGGCACTTAATCAACATTGAATTGAATTAATTGACATGATTAAATGGCAAGGTCTTCATGCTCATAGTAAGGGCAAACTATGTGTCCACAAAGAGCAGGGACCTGATTGCCTGTTAGATACGGAAACCAAAGAATGAAAAGAAAGTTATTACTCAAAATATTGATTCTCTGCTAATCAAATATAATGCAAAATATATATTGAGTGTTCAATCATTTTAGATTAGAAACTTTTCCTTGTCAAAACACAAATTCCCCTGAGAATGGAGTAAAATGTTAAGCTACTATTAGAAATTTAGTCTTGAGAGTCAATCACAGACCTAGGTGCAGATTTGAGATAAAATATTAAAAAAATGATTGAAAAGGAGCCTACTCCTATGTTAGTCAGCTTAATGTTATGTAGTAAATGTTTGAAATAATCAAAATATAAGGCTTATTTTGACACTAAGTTTTGAAGATTCCATTCCATGACCCAGCAGCAGACACACTGATTTCAGCTTTGATGGGAGTGTCAGATGGCAATGGCAAAGAAGTACCACTGTGAAGCATCAGTTAACCTCAGCGCCGAGAATTAAAAGAGAAAGATGCATCAAAAAAAGGAAACTACAGACCAATATCCCTGATGAACATTGACACAAAAATCCTTAATAAAGTTCTAGCAAATCACATTGAAAAACACATCAAGAAGATAATTCATCATGATCAAGTTGGCTTCATTCTAAGGATGCAAGGCTGGTTCAACATAGGCAAAATAATAAATGTGATTCATCACTTAAACCAAATTAAGGACAAAAACCACATCTCAATTGATGCAGAAAAAGCCTTCAATAAAATCCAGCACACATTTATGCAAAAAACTCTAGAGAACATAGGCATCAAAGGATCTTATCTTAACTTTGTAAAGGCCATGTATGACAATCCTCAGCTAATATAATACAATATGAAGGAAAGCTGAAAGCATTTCCACTAAACTCAAGAACAAGATAATGCTGTCCGTTCTCATCACTTTTATTCAATATAGTCCTTGAGACCATAGCTGGAGCAATCAAGCAAGAGAAGGAAATCAAAAAGATAAGACTAGACTAGGAAGACAGGAAGTAAAACTATCCCTTTATGCTGATGACATGATCCTATATATATGGAAAATCCAGAAAACTGCTTGAGCTATCAACAGATTTATCAAAGTAGCAGGCTACAAGATTGACACTCATAAATCAATAGCTTTCTTATATATAAACATTAATAGGGCAGAAGAAGAAATCAGGAAATCGGTCCTATTCACAATATCCTCAAAAAGAAGAAAATACTTGGGAATAAATCTAAGGGAAATAAAAGACCTCTACATTGAGAATTATCAACACTGAAAACAGAAATTGAAAAAGACTTGAGGAGATGGAAAATTGTTCCATGCACTTTGTTAGGCAGAATTAATAATTAAAATGGGCATTCTCTCAGAAGCACTATGCCTTCAATGCAAACCTCATCAACATACAAATGTCATTCCTTACAGATATAGAAAAAGCAACTTTCAAATTCATTTCCAATAACAAAAAAAAAAAACATTACTAGCAAGAAAGATGAAACAGGTGGATTTACTATACCAGATCTAAAACTATACTATTGAGCTGTAGTAACAAAAACAGCATGGTACTGGTATAAAAATAGGAATAAATAGAATAGAAGACTGAAACAAACCTACAAATCCTTAAACATCTCACCTTTGAAAAAGGGGGTCAAAATATAACATGGAGGATTGACAGTCTATTCAAAAAACTGTGCTAGACAAACTGGGCAGCCACTTTCAGAAAATTGAAATTAGATCCTTATCTCTCGCCTTGCACAAAATCAAACCAAAATTGATTATGGAACTAGGAATTAAACTAGCTACCATACAATTACTAGAAGAAAAATTTGGACCAGCACTCCAGCATGTGGGAGTTGGCAACAACTTCCTCAACACAACTCCCAAAGTGAAAGAATTAAAGAATTAACAAGTGGGATGCCATTAAATTAAAAGTCTTTTGCTCAGTCAAGGAATTGATCAAAACTGTAAAGAGAGAACCTACAAAATGGGAGATAATCACAGCCTCTGATTCCTCCAATAGGGGACTAATATCCAAGATTTACACAGAACACAAAAAAACTCAATAACAAACACAAGCAATCCAATCAATAAACGGGCCAGAGAGCTGAACAAAAACTTCTCAACAAAGGAAATCAAGCAAACCAATGAATTCATGAGGGTGCCTAAATCACTAATAATCAAAGAAATGTAAAACAAAACTACATTAAGATTTCACCTCAGTTCAGTCAGACTGGCAAAAATGAAGAATATAAATAATAGCAAATGCTGGAGGGTTGTGGGGAGATAGCAACCCAGCACACTGTTGGTAGAATTGCAAACTGGTACAGCCACTCTGGAAAGCAGAGTGGAAATTCTCAAAAAAATAGGGTTGGATCCACCATATGACCCAGCTATCCCTCTTCTGGGAATTTTCCCAGAGGAGTTACAATTAGAAAATTACAGTGACAAAGCAAAACCAATGTTCATAGCAGTTGAATTTACAATAATTAAATTATGGAACACCATAGGGTGGGACCAAGCTTTTAACATTGGCCTCTTGTGGTACATTCCAGATTGAAACCATTACTACTCTTTTATCAGTTGTGATGGCTAATTTAATTAATTTTGTGTGTCTATTTTGCTAGGTTTAGATATATATATTTTGAAAATTGTATTGGTTTCTTTTAGTTATACAAAGCTAATTCATTTTTATATAATTGTAAAAGCATGAAATATAATTTGCTCTAATTCATTCTCCAGTACTTTCCCATTCCCTCCCTTCCTCCCTACCCTTGTTCTCTTCCCTTTCCTCTATGGATCTTTCAGCTCTTAAATTTTAGGTTTTTACTCTTGTTTTCTTTATTAGTGTCTTAGCTATGTACATGATGGTGAGATTCACTTTGGTATATTCATTTATGTACTTAAGAAAGTTAGGTCACATTCATTCTACTGTTCTCCCCTTATCCTAGCCCTCTTCACTCCCCCTCAATTCCCTTCCTCTCAAAAACCACTGTGGATATTTCTATAAAGGTATATTTTAGATGACTTAACATTTAAGTTATTTCTATTTTCCTTTTCTTATCCCCAGTACTGAGGGTTGAACCAGGGCCTTGCATTTCAAAGGTAAGTGCTCTATAGAGATATACCCCCCAGCCCATCCATGGCTTGACACTTGTATCAAAAGACAGTAAAACAAATTACCCTCTTTAAAGTGAGCATACCTCATCCAATTTTGAAGGGGTTAAGAGAAAAAAACATTCATGATAAAAAGAATGCTGCTTCCCACTGCCTTCTGGCTCCAGCTGTGGTATCCACTTCTTCCTAGACCATCGATCTATTGGCCTACCCTGCAGATTTTGGACTTGCTGGGTTCCACCACTTCAAAAGCCAACTAAATCTCTTGTGTTTTTGTTGCTTTCTCTGACTCTCTACAATAACTCTAGAAAGATTAAAATACTTAGAATTGTGACATTTGAACTTCTAATAAGCATAAATGCATGAGGATAATTGAATATTTACATTTGTACATTCAGATATCTTCTCATTGTCCTTCCAAATTTTTACTCTCAAATCCATCTTTTTATCCCTGGATTTAAAACCAGTTCTAGATTCTCCACATATGTACAGATGGATGCATCCTATCAGTTCTATTTCTCTGGAGAATCTTAACTGATACATGATGGGGGAAAAAAGGAGGGAGTAGGTCACTGGACACTCAAAATATTTTTTTAAAATGAAATCCACTATACGAATTGGCCATGCACAGCAGGACTGACTTCCAACATAGGGTTTATGAAAATAAGTGTGGGACTTTAAAATAAAAATGTCAAATATCATAATATAAATCTCAAATGACACATTTTACCTTGTCTTACAATTTCTCTTCTCAACAATTAGCTGGCATGTGTTATCTCATTTTTCTCATAAGTGAAAATTTTGATGCTGTTATGTGGTTAATTTACAATACCTAAGGGAAAATTATACATTTTATGGGCTTTGTTCTCAAACCAACTAAGTGGTATCCTGTTGCTGATATCATCCACATTCATTTTTTTCTTTCAAATATGATACAAACCTCTTAGGTTTCAGCATTGTTTATTTTTCTAGTCACTTTTTGGGTAGAACCAGTTTCAAAATATTTTTTCTTTGTTGTTTCAACCCCTGATGATATAAGATGAAATGCTTTCTTAAAACTAATATTTTTAACCAGAGAATAAGAATTGTTTTATCTTTCAATATCTTTATCTTTCAATCTAGTTAGTTTCCCTTGCTAAATTAAAACAAATATCAGTTCTAACCAGAGGAACATAGCACTTTTTCTATTTTCTTGTTTGCTTCTTAAGAAGATAAGCACTCTGGGCTGGAGTGGTGGCTCAGTGGTTACACTTGCCCATCATGCACGAGTATGAGGGTTCGAACCCCAGCACACAGACACAATGGATTCTTAGAGCAACAGAAGCCACATGAAAAACTAAATAAAAAATTATTTCTCTCTTTATCTCTCTCTCTCACTGTCTCACTCTTAAAAAAAAAAGAAGAAGAAGACAAGCACTCTCCATATTTTGTGTAATTCTCTGTGTTCTCGTTAGAGGGAACATAGTTTCATAACAAATTATCTACACTCTCCTTTCAGTCTGTTTCCACAGTTCGCATAATCTTAGAGTCAAAGTCTCATCCCATTATACAGCTTATCCTTCATATTCCTACCTTTCACAACAAAATCATCCAAGATTTTGACCACTCTCCTCATGTTAGAACCATCCAAGAACAGGAATTTTTCAAGATGAATACAATTTTATTCAACAACTTAATAGCCTACTGCTTTCCAAAGAATTAAAATGAAATGAATGTGTATGGATATCTATGCTTATAAACATAAATATACATTATAAAAATATATATATTATATATATATAGGTCTTGTTACCTTATCATAAATATGTATGCTTATAAACATAAATATATATTATAAACATAAATATATATTGGACTTGTTACCTTATCATAGACTTAAATGGAAATGGTCATAGTTTGTATGTTTTTCCATTTTGCTATTTCTACTGAGAAATGTGATTCCCTTTTTATATGGAGAATTCTACAGTATTATCCTTTACCAATATCATTTGCAAAATGTTTAAAAACTTCCCAGGAGCTCATTGCTTCACCAGGAAATCTGGAATGTTAACTGGTTCTTAGAATTTTAATAAGTTTCATTTAGTAAACTCCACTCCCCACCATTGTATCACCAAATTACATTTAGTAACACTCTAATTTCTTTAAATTAATCCACCATACCTACATAGGTTCATCTTGAAATCACATCTAACATTCTAGAAATCAAAATAGTATCAGATTTCCATTCCATAATTCAGACAAGCACCCATTTTCTATAATCTTTATATTAGATTTCAATGTTTTTATTTGGGGTTTTCTACTGCCGACTTATTCATCAGATTACATACGAAGTATTGAATTTTGTACTTTAGCCCTGGACCTGTACTATTCTGCCTTGATGGGTGTATTAGTCAGTGTTTAGATTTCAGAAACAAAATAAATTCTATGACTCTATGTATTTTAAACATAAAGTGATATGATACATAGTATTATGTAATTACAAAATTATTATGCACAGACTTTAAGCTACCACTACTTCTCAAACAACTTTTTTCATGATCTGAGAGATACATAATTAAGTGATCAGTACCTAGAATGTCTGGCTCCAGGATCAAAATCATATATATATATATATGTATGTATAATATTATTCAGATTTACCTAATTCATTTAGTAATTTTAAAATACACAATAGCTTGTTGGTTTTAAAACATTAAAACCTCAGGCTGGAGCAGTGGCTTGGTGGTTACTGCACTTGCCCAGCATGCGCAAATACACGGGTTCAAACCCCAGCACCCATGTACACAACTAAGTGTCAGTGCAAAGAAAGCCACGTGAAAAGCTCAATTAAAAAAATTGATTCTCCCTGTCTTTCTCTCTCTTTCTCTCACTGTCCTTCTCTCTTTAAAAAAAAATTAAGAACTCGCTTCTTTTTGAAACAATGTCCACTGTAGTTTATGGAAATTCTTCTTGGTTTATTTGTGAGGTATCTGAGAGTTACACCTCTATGTAAATATGAACTTATATGATCACCACAATGGAGGTAAAAAGACAAATAATAATTCACTTGTTCTTTAAATGCTTTCTCTCAAAGGATACTTGGGCTACTTTATTTACTTCTTATCAGGCAAAGTGAGCCCCATGGCTACCCTAACGTCTAATGAGTGAGAAAGTGTTTTCATACTGTGGATCTGGAAGAATAATGACCACCATAGCCTTTCCTTTTAATGCCCCAGTGCCCTATGTGTCATGCACTCATATCAAACTCAAAGACTTCTTTGTGCTTATGATGGCCTCTATATCAGATCCAGATGTGGTTGCTCTTGATTCAAAGAGAAATAAAAAGACAAATTCTATACCTCAGAATCCAATTTACAGGAATGGAGCAGATCTATTACAATAAACATTTCCATTTTGAAAAGAAGAGATTGGAGACAAAAAAAATGCTGTAGCAATTCAGAATTTCCACTGAAAATTTTTCTCTGATGGTAGAGAATATTCCTTCATTATATCCATTTACTATTCATAGGAAGTATCACTTCTCCCTACTTCTTTGGTCTCTGAGAAAATCTTCCTTTGCCATTTTCCTCCTTGGCAACACCAGACCTGGGAATTAGAAAATTACACCATTCTTTGCAGTTGGGCTGATTCCTTAGCCCAAATCCTGCTTAAACAAGCTTGGGAGCTAAAAGAGGCACTGTAAGTCTTGAGTCAGAAGTATTTTTTAGCTATTACTTGCTTTCTTTAGTAGAAAATCTCTTTTAAATTGTAGTAGGTACTTTACTTCATTTCAATCAGTGGCATGGGTTAATTTCCAAAATCACAATTCTTCTCAGGACATTGCAAATTTGTAGTGTTTATTTAGTTTCTCTCTTACCACCAGCCCTCTTTTAACCTAGCTGTGATTCCATGGACCTTGATTGTGCTAGCTCTGTGATTGAGAAAGACCTTAATCTATTTTCTATGAGCCATTTTAACTAATTAATGATTCACTCTGCTTGGCCAAGCTCTTAATTGGATCTTAAATCCGAGACATTTAATCCACTCAGAGATTATAATGACCATTGTGATAGCCATCCTCTTAATTTGATTCTTGTCACTCAAAGTCTTTTATAGATTCTACATGTACAGTGAAAGGCTAAGAAAAAAGCTGCTTTTCCAGCCCCAGAAAATTCCAAAATTTCTATGTTATTTTTCATCTTTTTAAATTCTTTTTTAACTGTCTCATTCCTTCACGCAATGCCTTCCTTACACAGTCAATAGTAATCATCACACTCTGCTCAGGTTCACTTATCTATGTATTCCCTCTCTCTACAAGTTCATTAAGGACTTGATTAGCCTCCCATGTCCCCTCTAAAGTCCTTCCACTAGCTACTTTGCCAAGAAACAGCCTGGACTGTTAATTTTTCACGCTCAAAGTTTTGCCATGTCATCTGTCAAGCTAAAGACACATACTTTTGGCTTTGCTATCACATTTCAAGTATGATATCAACACATGTTGTACTGGTGTATCTCAAGTCCATGCCGGGGTAAAAATCTCTAAATCTTGGTAACTTAAAGAAACAGTGAGAAAATGCACACAGATGATAATTATTATTCATGTAAACTCTACTGCATAACTATAGACTCCCCATGGCAGCTGTGTGGATATGATAGGTCAGCATGGCAACTCCTTTGCAGTACCTTTTCTGTGGCTGAGGGAAGAGGAAAAGACGTCAGTACCTATATGCTTCTACCTAGAAGTGATACACATGGATTCCCTCACAGGACCTCAGTCAAAGCACATCACCTGCCTTCACCTACTTCAAGAGGTTGATGAAATACAATCCTATCACATGTTTGAGGAACACCCAAAACATTAACATGCAGTATGAATGAATAACAAATGACACAGGACACAGGAGGCCATTTATTATTCTGATGGAGCTACCATTTGCTACCAGACTCATGATTGGACTCTGTAATCTAGACCTATTAGTTTCTAAGCCCTTACAAATTTAAGGAACAAACAAAAAAGTCCAGCATCTTCAACAGGAGAAGGCATTTGGCTTCGATTCTGCTTTCAAGATTTTACAAGAACACCATTACTTGGTGGAATCTAATTTGTATTCAGAAACTTATCTGGAAAGGAATCTAAGAAAGGTAGAGTTTAGCTTTCTTGAATCTGCAGTATCAGATGAAGTTCTAGAAAAATCTTGCACTGGAACTGATTATCTGTCCACCATATGAATACACCAAGTTTCTCTATCCAATCTAAGATTTCATAGCTCCATTGTTTTTTTTTCTGATAGAAAATAGTGTATGATAAGTCTTATTTATTTATTTAAGAACTTTTTCAGATAATTAGCCCCATAAAGTCTCCCTTTACTCCTAGCTAAATACACTCAGTTCTTTTACTGCTTTTAATTTCAAATTTCAACATTGTGCTTTTCTAAACTAAATACTTGTAGCCTATTGGTAATCTTCATTTGAAAAGATAGAACCAAAATCAGAGTTCTGGGGAAAAAAATCTGTAAAGAAAGAGCTTATTGTATTTTGTACCCTATCCAAGTTTTCAAAATTGTATGATTTCTTATGGAAACAAAATTAGTATTTCAATAGCCTTGTTAAGGCTACTTTGCCTGCTTCTATTTGGAAGTGTCAAAATCTTTTATCATTCTGAGGATTGCTTTTACCTAATATAATGCAAATATATTGATACAAAAATGTTAATTCTAGCAAAATATTTCTACAGATATTCATATTGTACATAATATTTTTAAAACAGTGGCCAGTAAAAGGTTTTTTTGTGATATTGACAAAATGAAAAATTTTTTAAAAAGAGAGGACAGTAAGAGAGAGAGAGAGAGACAGAGAGAATGAAGTTTTATTGAGTTTTCACATGGCTTTAATTGCTCTAACACCTAGCTGGGTACATGGTTCTGGGGTTCCAACTTGTGTACTTGCGCTTGCAGGGCAAGCACCATAACTGCAGGGCAAGCACCGTAACTGCCAGGCAAGCGTCGTTAACAGCCGAGCCACAGCTCCAGTCCCCCAAAATTAAAATTTTAAGATTATCTGTCAAATAGTTAAGAGAGAAGCCTTTGAGAAAATTGAAAAAGTATTTATTTGAAAATTATTTTATAGTTCCAATTTTAGTATATGCTGCTGAAGCGAACACTCGAAAATTATTTTATGATCATTCTACAAATGTCTAATATAAGAAATAGTCTCTTATAGTAGCTTATAATAAAATTATGATGACAAAATTACAATAATGATAAAAAGAAATTGCTTACATCATAGACACTAGGATGTTGCCAAATACCACGATTATTTCTCAGTCCTCATGTTTATTTCTCAATTGCATTCAGCGCAGTTGAACACCACCTTGATGAAAGCTTTTTTTTTTAATGTCCATAAAACCTTACTCAATTGGTTCTCTTTATACTTCTTTCACCATTTCTTCATGTTCTCCTCATTGTCTTGTCCTTTTGTATTTAGCTTCTAAAATTTTGTGTAAATATTAGTTTTTCAGTGATCCTTTATCTGTGGCCTCTTTAGGGTAACTCAAAGTTACAATTCTAGAAATTCTGTGTTCTGAAAATTCACAATTTAGCCTCTTCATTGTCATTAACTTCTATATTCCAAAATAAACGTTCCACTTGACATGTTCATTTACATATCGAATTAAGTGTTTCACATGAACACATAGCCCATTGCTGTGGTGACAAAGAAAGTGAGAAGGGTTTTTGACTACTGAGCCACAATGGCCTAGCTAAAAGAAACTACCTACAGGACCCCAGCAGCTTATTTTCAATGGCATTTCATCAATATCTGAGGACTGTGAGGACCCAAGCATGGATATCCCTTTGCTGGTGCACAGGATAGGAAAGGAACACATTCTTATTGTTCTGACTTCGAAGAAACTTTGTGAAACTGCTGTTGATGGACTCTAATATCAAACCATCTGACAAAGGAGAAACTCAGTCTCCGTAGTCTGATTCCAATATCATGTCTTAGTCAGATTTCCAACACTGTGACAAAGTACCTGAGCTAATAAAATTATGAGGAAGAAAAACATTTACTTTGGCTCAAATTTTCAGAGTTTTCAGTCCATGATTGACTTGCTCTGTTGTTTTTAGGCCTGTGGCAAGAGGGAGCATCACAGTGGAGCAAAGCAGCTCATCTCATGTTGGCCAGAAAGGAGAGAGAGAGAGAGCAAGAGAAAGAGAGAGGGATTGCTTTTATAACAGTCTTTCCCCTCAAACCCATTAAACTGTGAGTTTATAAACAGATTAATCCATTTATGACCTTTTATGATCCAGTCACCACCAAGGACTCCACTGCAGTGATGGGAAACCAGCCTTTAACACATGAACTTTTGGAAGACATTAAGATCTAAATCATTATACAAAAGCAGACAAAGTAGGATTAGAGTCGAGAGACAGCAAATTAATAACTTGTAGCATCCATCCTTCAAGTACTGAACATCTACATGTACCTTTCTACACATATTTACACTGTCACACAACATACGTTTTTACCTTACATGTGGCAGCTAATCTTTATGTAAGAAACTAAGCTTTACATTCTCTTCCAACAGAATAGACACATAGTTCTGACAGTCCTTGTATTGATTATTGGCTCTATTATTTACCGTTCAAAATTAATCACAGTTCATTAAATAGGTTGATGCTAAATAATAAACTGATAGTTAACCTAAAATAAATGTGTATAAAATTACAAGAGATAGAAAAAATAAAATAATAATTGACACACACACACAAACGTACACAAAAATAAGGGGAAAAGTTTAGTTGTGCTAAAGTAAATATATCCAAAAGGAGACTCTAATTCTCAATGTCTCCTTCAAATCGTTCCTCATCTACTCTTTTGTATCAATGCACTCCACCATTTATCCAGCTTCACGGGCAAGCATAAGAGATAACTTCCTTCACACATTTTTATTCTCTAGTAAATCCTTTTTGTTTAATCTGTAGAAATATGAAGAATAAGTATTTTTTTTCAAATTTATGGTCACATTTTTCTCTAGTTACCCACCTTTATTGTAGGCAGCAGCACCTATTGCTTGGGTTGTTGATTAGACTCTTAAATATTTTACTAAAGTTTTTTTTAACAATTCTATTGTCTATTCTACAATCCATCTTTTATAATACCCTAACATAAATTTTGTAATTAAAACTAAACATGTCAATTTTGGCATTAAGTCCTTCCTATAAATGAATTCTCATCTTATAATGAAAGTCAATCTCTTCGCACAACCTGATGACTCAAAGAGAAGGACATGTTCCAGTAATAATCAGTCTATAACAAATAAAGAAAAACAGTTTCAATGATTAAAATATTTTTGTCTTTAATACTTTGAACATATTGTATGTCATTGAAGCATTTGAATATGGAGCATTTGCAAGGCAATTAGGTCATCAGGGTGAAGCCCCTGTGAATAAGATTAGTGCCCTCTAAAGAGGAGTCATTGGTCTAGCTCATTCTCTAATATTTCAAAAGTAATATGAAGTTTAACAATCTTTCTTTTCCATATGACAGCTTCAATCTTGGTCAGCCTACAGTGGGAAGAGGGATGTTATAAGCTGAAATAGGAACCCTTAGCTTCTACCCATCCCCATCCTCACATGATAACTAAGCTGCCTTTTCAGTTTTCTGAAGGTAGAAAAAAATATTAGTGAGAAAAAATAATTGGGGATTTAGGAGAGGTCATATTTTCCTGAATTCTCTCCACATGGTATGGCTTTTACTTGACTCTCCCTGAGCTCTTATGGACATTCAGAGCTGAGTTTATGTTTTCATGACTGTGGAGAATTCCCTCTTTTATCATCAGGGGTTTTTTACCTGTGGTCCTCTATTTCAAACATTTACTCCAACTAAAAATACTAAAAATGATCAGCACTTTCCTCAGTCCCAGTTTTCTGCAGTCTATACTATATGGCTCTCCCTGTTGGGGTTTTATTGCTCTTTTAGTTGGATCAGCTGGTCAAATACTTTAATATAAATCAAAATTGATTGTTTTCCCAGATGACTCACATCTGGACAATGAGAAGCACTCAATTCTTAGAAAACTCTTAAGAGAGCAAAGCATTTACAGTAATGCTCCCTTTCCCTGATCTGTAGGCAGAACAGCCAGTTAGTTATCTTTCTCATGTTTATACTTTTTCAGGTATGTACAAGTATTTAACCTGCAAACACTCTGAGAGAGGAAGGTCAAGCTCTGTACGTGGCTGCTTCTCAGCTCCTATCACTGTGCTTACATGAAGAGAAATGGCCTCCAACAGGGCCAGGTCAAACAGCAAAGGATGCCTCAGCAGACAACATGGAAACCTTATCTTCAAAGAGTTTGGAGTAGATACGTTGTGGTGTTTGATTGCCTGTGGTCTCTCTTAGAGCCTCCTGAATCTCTCTGACTGTAGGATTTGACACATCCTTTGTCAACTTTAAAAAACAAATACTCTCTTATATTTTAGCTTCTATCTTTGTACTTTCTATGTTTACAGATTTAATCATGAAAAAGTCACATTCTCTCAAATTTTTCATCACTTTCAAGTTACTTATCAGGTATATACTGAATAGAGTGAAATAAGCTGTCATTTTTTTCTGGTATTGTTTCTTCTGTAGTCCCCTCATGGAATCCCAGCAAGATTAATAAGAATGGATCACATGATATACTTTAAACATAGTGAAACTTCCAGGTAAAGGTAGAATAGTTGAAGCTCATATCCCTCATCATTATTCTGCTCTTTTTGAAACTATTTGCCATCTAACAAACATCTTTTCATATTTTCAATATGACAAGATTGATTATAGCAGGGATATTCAATATGATAATACATAATGAAACAGGGAGCTAGTGCCATATTATAATTCAGTATGATGGTTTCTTGAATTATAAAGTCTTCTTATGAAAAACAAATGTCAGATGACTTAAGTAGTGTGCGTAATGACAATGCAATTTTCATAGTTAGCATGAGCTCCTTTTTGTTCATAACTAATGCATTAATTGCTGTGCCAGTTCACACCATGAAAGCATTGGTCTACGGAGTAGGTCAGTAGTGATTCAACACTTCAATTTAGTTTTTCTTTATCCTTACCTTCAAGGTAAAATTTAATGGATTGTTAGACTTCATTTAAAACTATGAATATATTCTGCTTATCTTTCTACGGCATTTTTCATAGGAATTTTGGGAATTCTTTTTCTTTCCATAAACTAATTTACATAGTCAGAAAACTTAATTCATCTAAAATTACATAAATCTATAGTTATACTGACTTCCTGAAGTTCATACACAAAAGAAAATGAGGAATTCAATGTCTCAAGGAATAGTAGTGCTAATACAAGTATGATTTCCTGAATCCTCAGAATTAATCTCAATCTGCATTTATATTTAAAGCATCAATAAAATTAAGTATGTTTAAAGAGAAAGAAGAACAAAGTGCAATTCAGCTCATTTTTACACACAAAGATGCATCTAAATTTTGTTTTCAATAATAACATAACTTTAGAAACCTCACTTGTACAATTGGTGAGCTAAAAATGACTTTAAAAATTTAAGTCAGTTTTCAAGATTTGTATTCCAAAGACCTTATGACTTAAAGAGAATATCAGTTATCCTAAAACGTTCTGAATTAAAGTGATTTAAATAGCAATGAAGGAAACATCAGTCAACTGGTTGGAGGAAATACTTGTTTATTTAACCTTAAAAATGTCAAACAGCTTTGAGAAAACAGAAGTAAACAAATCCCCCATTAAAATTCTTAAGATACTTCTTCTATAATGTTAATTTTACTGTCTTTATACATCTCTTATTCCAGCCACAGCTCTGCTCTCTCTAGCTTTGATTTATGTGGAGACTGACCTGGTCCAACCCTACCTGCCTTAGCTCTGAGCCAGCATTCAGAATTACAGGACTATGATCTGCGACATTCCTTAGAGGAAATGTTTAACTGAGGAGTGTTTTCTGGTGTTTTGTTTTTTGTTTTTTTCTGACAAGTGATAAAGCCCTACTCTTTCAGGTTACACCAAAGACCAAGTTGTGGTAAAATAAATTGAGAATGAGGACACAATATGAATTAAGGATGAGCACATGACACGAATTAAGGAGACAACTTAAGTTGTCTTAAGTTAACTTAAGACTGTGTGCATAAGAAAGCACAAGACAAAGGAAGTGAGACAGAACTAAGGTTGCCTGGAAACAATCAATTCCTATTTTGATAAAGCTTAGAGTCTAGGAGAGTAATTAGCATCAAGGCCAGATCAATTTTCCTAGACACAGTATTATATTAGATTGCTACATGACAGCATACTAATTAAAACTGATTGGTCTAATTAGAATCCCATTAATAACAAGAAAGGCAATGGCAGGCCTATTACTACATGCATAGTGCCTCGCTTGACTCCTCAAATGCTCTGACATTCAAGTAGTTGTGCCTGCAGTTGCCATTTCTGTCATTTTTTATTTTGAGAAAGGAAGACAAGCATGAGGTTCTGGGACAAGGAAGGGGAAACTCCATCAGACTCTGATACTGAGGACTTTAAAAAGTAATTAGAAAAGAACAAATACTAGTGAAAGCTCAATAAATTAGCATTTTAAAAGCTTAGGCCAAGGTAAGAACATAACATTTGTAGAGAATCCTAGTACCATAATAAATTCTCTATGTAATTCTGAAAGAAGTTCCTGATTTAGTTTCTTACCTAAATACTTCATGAAAAAGAAAAGGTGAAATTAGTTTAGTTTTTTTATAATTATAATGACATAAACATAATTATGCAAAGATGATATCAAATTCTAATGTTGAAAATATTTTTTTAAAGAGAGAGAGAAAGAGTGAACCAGTTCTATTTAGTTTTTCATGTGGCCTTTGTTGCTCCAACACTCCATTGTGTACATGGTGCTGGGGTTCAAACCCCAATCCCTGCAAGGCAAATGTAACTGCTGAGCCATGGCTCCAGTCCCTAATCCTGAAAATATTAATATTATTCTATTGTGTTTCTTAACATTTAGACATTCTCCTTCAAAAATTTTACACACACACACACATACACACAGTCTCAGAGACTAAGACATAAACCAAAAAAAAAAAAAACTTAGCACTTAGCAAATATATGCTTACTGAGTATTTTTTTCATGTGTCAAATAATATATTATTCCAGGTGAGATAAAATCCTTCCCCAATTTATTTTGCATAGGAGGAACAACTGTGAAAAAAAGCATTGACAAAAAAGCAAGGAAAAAAACATTTATTATTCTTATCTAGACTGCCTCGGTATCTCCCGAGGAACACTATGCGTCCCTAGCCTCCTGCAGCTCTGTACACTTCTATCTTTCACTCTGTCATGGTTTGCCCATAGTCAGACCTGGCCTGTGCCTCAGGTTCCAGGCATTTTCCACAATCCCACTCATTGATGACCTTCCACCTACACCTAGGAATCTCTACGCTATGACTTCCTGGTCAAATGGGCCACGTCTCTGGTGTATCTAGAATTCTCCAGAAAAAGTATTGCAGGAAAATTTTGATTTCCAAAAGCAACCACATGATAGAATGCCTTACATAATATGTTGTGTCTCCATCCCCCCTTTTTCCTTGATTAAGAATTTCTTTGTACAGAACACTATAACTGGATTCTACACCCTCATTGTGAGTCACCTTACCCAGTGAATTTCAAAAGCTGAGCCCAGATATTTCTTATATCTTATCTGCCCATGATTAAACTGCATTTTCACAATGGAAGGAATGGGGATATTTTAAACTTTCCACGTAAATGGTACTATGCTACTCCTTTCAAATAAAATTTCCTCCTACAGTTTTGACCTCTTTTTTTTCCCATTTGACAAAAAAATAACATGGGTTTTATCCCACTTCCTCAGTGCAAGTCTACATATAATACATAGTTTAACAATTTGTCTTGAGTGCTTGAGAGTGCCCCAATGTCAAGAAGCTGCATGTGTGTGTATGTGTGTGTTTAATAAGTGAAAACAAAGAAGAAAGGAAGAAAAGAAAAGAAAAAAAAAACTATGTCCTAAGGTCTATGAATGGATGCAGTTGGGGTTTGTTTGTTCCTCAAGTCACATACACTCTGAGTTGGGCAGAGAGTAAAAGACAAAGGGACCGCTTAGCAGTTACTCAGAATCTCCAACTTATTCCATCCTGTGGCAACACATCTTCAACTCCAATCCTGAATCTTCAATTTTGATAGAGAATAGAAGGATGAGTGGTAGCTTGTATCTTATAGATTTTCATTTCTTGGGACTGGGTGCAGCACATCTTACTCCTCTCCATAATCAATTGACCAGAACATGCACATAGCTCTAACTATGCTCTAACTAAAATAAAGTTAGAAAGTCTCCTTCCTTATGTATCTAGAAAGCAAGCGCTATCTTTCTCTGCCACCTTCTAACACTCTGATCACAAAATACTTTTTGCTTCTTTTTCTTTTCCACTCCTTAGGAGACAACCCACAATTTTATCTAGGTTTTGCATTCAGCTGAAAGACTAGAAATTTTAGGTATTATGTTGTTCAGTCATATATATTGGAATCAGATGTGGCTCCCCTTAGCACAGTCACTTAAGTTCTTAAAAGTTATCTGTGCACCCCTAAACCTCACACCAAAAATTAAGTGATTAGTCAGAATTAAGATACTGTAGGATGGATCTGAAAAGTGGATTGAAAAGAATACCTTGTTTGGGAGCTTTGCAAATTATTTCAGTTCACTTCTGGAACAAGACTAGAGCCCTGAAAAATCCTTTTTAGAAAAATTTATAAGTTTTAAAATCTGAGGTCAGAAAATCTTGAGGAATGTAGTTTATTCAGATCCTTGTATACTTTTGAGCTGTTTGGTTCCAGTAATTTCAAGACCACTAACACAGTTAAGTTCTTTTTTAGGTACAAGTCTCAAATATTCTTTATAGTGGTTTCCTTCACTCTAAGCTACTCTCTCTAATCTACTGGAGATAGCACTGAAGTTTTCAGTTTTAAACAAGAGTAAACCACCTTTTCTCTGATTTTTGACCTATGGTTGTGTCTTAATTGACCTTCAGTGTATTCAGTATCTGAATATATGGATTCTACTCCCCTTTCTTCTGTCAAACTTTTAAATTCCTATTTATGTTCTAAGCTTATCTGTTATTGAAATATTGTGCTAAATACAATTGCTATCAATAAATTCTAAATATGCTCAATATTTTTAGTTACCATTATGGCCTCTCATAGTGGTTGAAATGCTAGTAGCTCATTTCTAAATTTCTAGGAAATCAGCTTTATCTGCTATTTGTTATCATTCTAATCACTGTAATGTCATAATTTTTATATGGTGAAAAGATGCATCAAACTTTGCAAATCTTTTAGATACAAGAAATTACTAGATTTACTTGATTTCTGAATCTACAACATTCTGGTCCTAAATATCAACTACTATGTAAGAACACAGACATACCTATGAGTTTACATCTTTTTCAGCCCAGGAAGTCATTCTTTTTGGTGGCGACAAATGGACGTTCTCTCAGGGAAGACATGCTTTATTCAAGTTAATGTCATGTCTCCGTATTTTATTTATCCTGTCTTCTAAATCAGGTTCTGACTTCAGTAATCCAGTAAGTAGATGGCAAATAAAAGTGAGACTAAGCACAGCTGTTTTGTGTGACATTCATACAATATTATTATAGTAGAAGTTTTGAGGAGTCTTGTGGAATAACTGACAAGAGTTATTTGTGCAAATGAATCTCTCTATAGAACTCTTCCAAGACTCATGTAAGCATGACATGTATTTAATATTTATATAGATGAAAAGATTTCAACTGCATTTGTACTTTATATATTCTCTCTTCTAAAATGATTATAGTCAGATAAGTTGTTTAGAAAATTGAAATTATAGTTCTTGTCACTTATTAACCTGTGTTCACTTGATAAATACTGCTCTATAATTATGAAACATGCTATAGTAAAATCATATCACTGACATACATAAAGTGTATTTATATAGGATATAACAAAGGACACAATGAGACAATACATTTCAAAAATCTGTCTATAGATTTCTCAATCCACTTAACATCTTCAATATCATGCTACAAGTGCCAAGGGGTATGTTTAATATTCTCTACCAAGATTTCAATTATTTAAATAAACCTGTGACTAAAAACCTTTATAGTTTTTAAATATCTAATGTGGTGCTTGGAATATTGTAAATATTAAATTAAAAATTAATCATTGAGGAGAAAGAACGAAATGGGAAAGTGGTAGAGGGAGGTTAAAGAATAAACGGGTATGGAAATTAAATAAAAACACCTAAAATATAAAAATACTAAATTTACTATTCTTATTTACTTTGTTTTGAACACAAAGTCATTTATGAACTGAACAAATATTATTTTGCACTAAATATTTGGGCCTCGTTTTAAAGGAAAATGAAGGTGTCCTACTACAATATGTTTTAGATGTTGACATTGTCAAAAAGGAAATTCTTAAGTCAGCAGAAAAGTTACATCATAAGCTTTCCAAATGAAAATTTTTTGTGCAGTGTGATTATTGAAAACACCAAATCTAATTTAAAATCATTTTCACTGCCTGCTTTTTCAAATGAACATTAGAAAGTCCTAGAATGCATGCAATCTTCGAAGGAAATCATTGTGATTTGAATCATGGTTTGATACCTAAAAAATACCTTTTTCATTTACTAAACATCCCAAACTTACATTTTTCAAGCTAAACAAGAGATCTTCTCCTCCAATTTTTGTTTAGCTCAGAATATCTCAAATGACAAAATGATAGTAACTTCAGGTAACTTCATTCTCTTCAAAACTGAGAACTACTTCAAATATTCAACTTGTCTTATGACCCATATTTAATGTGTAAGGAAAGCTAGTTGATTGTACTTAGGAATACTCAGAATGAGATGATTTATCACAAATTTTCACTAAAATAATTACCCCAGAGTATGGTATCCTTATTTCATTCTTACATTATTTGCCAAAAGTTTTAATTGGTGTTTTAATGGATTTTGTGTTGTTATATCAAAATACCTGAGACTGGATAGAAAAAGGTTTATTGAGCTCTAGTTATATAATCCAAGAACATGGCACTAGTATCTACTTGGCTTTTGGTGAAGGCCTCATGACAGCATCTCACAGAGAGGACTTATAAAAGAGGCCAAATTACTAGGAATACACTTGCAATAAATCAACCCACTATGCTAACTTATGTTAATACATATGCATTCTTCCACTGTGGTGATTCTACCTAGGGACCATAAACACTACAAAATGATCAACAATATCTAGTATCTGGGAAATAGGAAATCATGAGCCATTTGCTGGATAAATGAATGAATAAATGAACAAATGAATGAATTCAATGTCAGAAATATTTATATTACTTTTAGATAATTCTAACCTATATAGCTTTATATTTTATATAGTGATATAGGTTATATTATAAATTTTGTGTGAAAAGATTTTGGAAATGTTAAATTCTTAATAATTATCTGATTTGTGTTTCAATAAATATGTTAAAATAAGAATGGAAATTATTTAATCAAAGTTAATATCAGTCTTCTTCAGTGTCTTATATGCATAATTTTCCCACACCTTGATCAAAATTCCAGTACTCATGTGATTTCTTTCTAATATGCTTTGTGAGGTCTCTCTCGTGATAAGCCAAGATAGGTACTCTATAAGACAACCCTAGCCAGAGAGAGAAAGTGAGATTCAGGTGTGTCCGGTGAAATACCGGAGGAATGGCAGAAAAACAATTCATGAAACACACTGAGATTGAAGGTCATAAGAGATTAGGGATAGGACAAGAGGCTGACAGAGAGTCCAAAGGCAGAAGAGGCCTGAATCAGTGGGTAGCATTTCAGAGAGAAGACCCCCATGGACTGTCTGTATTAAGGTACAAATACATCATGCCTTATGCTTCACAATGAGGTTTGTGGATTGGCTCCTTTATACAAAAAAAAGGGGAATTAATTTGTTTGACCCTCCTGTCATCTACTAGTTTTTATCATGGTTGACAACAGAGGGGTGTGTTGCAGTTTGGATCAGTGAGACGAAGACTAAGGGACTACATTACAACAACCCAGAGAGGGCAGGAAAATTTTTTTTTTTTTAAAGAGAGAAGGACAGTGTGAGTGAGATAGAGAGACAGAATAAATTTTTGAGTTTTGTACATGGCTTTCGTTGCTCTGACACCTAGCTGTGTGCATGGGTTGCTGGGGTTTGAACCCATGTACCTGCACATGCCGGGCAAGCGCTTCAACCACCAAGCCACCGCTCCAGCCCCAAGAGCAGGAAATTTTTAATGAGGCTAGGCAGACACTGTGCAACTGGGTTTCACAAATTTATATCGGGCACAAAAATATGATGTCTAGGCAGCAAATATATTAAACAAATTCTTGGCAAGTTGTGGCAAATTCCAACTATTTTTGACACTGTCCAAGTGCTATTGTGCAATAACTGTTCAAGTACCAAAACAACTCATTTTAACCTATTTCATAAAGATTTCCAAGTTTATTCTTATATAATTTAAACTCACATTTTTTGAAAAAAAAGAAAAACTTGTTCTATGATTTAGTCATGAAAAGTCTTTTCCTATTTACTGTGATGATTCTAATCTTCTATCTAAATATTGTCTTCTTTGCCTCTGCTGCCACTTATTTCACTAAGACCCAGAAATGAAAACCCAAGTGATTCTTCTTCTATAGCCATCACCAACTCTTCCCACAAAATCCTGAAATCTTCCTATAATAACTTTATAGTCAAGTTTCAGCTAGAGATTCTTGGTATATTTTGTTGAATACACAATTTATGTTTTTAAATAGGTTTTTACCCAGTAATCAAAACATCTTAAAATTGAGTATATATTTGAATTTGTTTCCAAATATGAACAGATATTAATATTGAGAATTTGGGAAGAAATATGGGAATTCCTGTAGGAATCCAAGAAATCTTGAGTTGTTCTGCATTGTTGGAATATTATGAAGATAACAGTAATACTTAGTATTTTAACAGTATCTGTAGTAATAGTGTTAAGTACTTTAGTAATATTTCAATTGTATTTACAATCTATAGCAAAAATTCAAATACTGGACTACATCAATGAATTTTACTGGGAAGTCTTCAAATAATATAATATTCTGATCTGCCAGCCAACAGCAAGATGCAGAATCATATGTCAAAACTCCCAGTTTAAACACTTTTTAGCATACTAATGCTATTTTTAGAACACCATTCATATTTTTGTGCAATGTACAATTTATATGCATGTATATATGAGCATTATATTAGCTAGATAGAAATAGATATAAGTATATAATTTGTAAGAATGGGTCAATGATAAACTCACAAATGTATACTTATAAGCCAGACACAATAGTGCATGCCTGTAATCCCAGTGCCTTGGGAGACTAAGGAAGGAGGATCTCTAATTCAACGTGAGCATCAGCAGCTTAGCAAGGACCTGCACAGCAAGTGAGATCCTGTCTCAAAAAATTAAAGTTGCCTGGGATGTTATTCAGTGGTTAAATACCCCTGGGTTCAATCCCCAGGACAAACAAATAAAAAAATAAACTTATGGTTACAACTACAACACCATGATCCTATTTTTTTTTCTTACAGGATCCTGCTACATTTACCAGAAATTATGACCTTAACATTTGGTTGGTGTCAATAATTCCTATGCTTTTTGACTTGCTATTAGCATATTCTTTTTAAAATCAGCAGTCTCTGTATTTAATTCTCACATTAAACTTATATTTTTTATTTTCTTAATTTGTCATTGCTACCAGGATTTGGAATTTAGAAAAATATAAACTATTTTAAAAAGTCCAAAAAGGTGTTCATTCATGACTAGTATGGTTGGATTACTTAATCCAGTCAGCAACCAATTAAATATCTGCTATGTGCTGGTCAATGTGGAAGGCAATAGAGATCAAACTGTACAAGGCAGACATTGAGTGAGCTCTGATGGAACTTGTGCTGTAGCTGGAAAGACTTGTTTTTAGTGGAGCACAATGAATTCTGATGCAAATATAACTGCAGAGGTGTTGAATGTTGCAAGAACACAAATTAGGTGATGGTTATCTCTTCATATTCAAATAAAATTCAAAAAAAGGAGAAAGCAATTGGATTTTACACAAGCCAATGTGCTCACATGTGTGTGCACACGCGTGCACACACACACGCACACACACATTACACAGACTGATGATATATGTCTTTAAATGGGCTGAAGATAGACATTTAAATGGGTAAGCAAAATTTAAAATAAGACCAATGGCAGGAAAGATGCACTTTCTACATCATTGTATATTTCTCAAACAGCATGCCTTTCACTCTTCTATGAGCACCAAATAAAATTGATTGTTGTGGTACATTATTTCATTTCAAAATGATGCTATTCACAGATGATTTACTTATACTTCATTAATAGATAACTACCAGTAAAAGCTCAGTGTATTGCCCATAAATGGAGCATGGTAATGGTGCCCAGAGCAATCAGAATCAATATTAACTCTCTTTAAAAAAATAAACAACAATAGATGCTGGAGGGGCTGTGGAGAAATAGGCACACTATCACACTGTTGGTGGAGCTGCAGACTGGTACAGCCCCTCTGGAAAGCAGTATGGAGAATCCTTAAAAAACTAGGGATGACTCCACCATACAACCCTGCTATTCCACTCCTGGGTATCTTTCCAGGGGACTTAGAATCAGCACATTACAGTGACACAGCAATATCGATGTTCATAGCAGCACAATTTACTATTGCTAGGCT